>SKCR01040639.1:0-73342 GCA_019454045.1 Zanthoxylum bungeanum
CTCCCCAGGTCTTTTGATCCATAATATAGAGATTATCCTGTGTTGGAGTTTCTACGGTCCCGAGGATCGATTATCAAGCAAGAAACAATATGTGAATACATCAAAGGAAGTCGCGGAATACTCACAATGATCGGTTGAGCGATGCGGTGAAGAACAAAACTTCAAGCTTTTATCCTCCAAGGCTCGGCAGTCCACTGTTTTGGCTCTCCAAAATTCGGCTTTGAGCTGAAAAATATCCTCCAAGAATCGGCCATGGATGTCCATAAAGCTCCAAGCTTTTCAAGTGCATTCCAAGCCCACGTGTGCGGTTATCTATCACCTTCGCAAGACCCAAATGGTGTGCTAGCAATCTTGATTTTGCAACAAAATCATCTCTTCATTTCTCCATGACTCACGGCAGTAGCAGAAAACCAGAAGATGAAAGGAGGTCCAAGACCGTGAGAGAGAGAGAGAGAGGAAAATGGCTCCAAAAAACGTGAACCAAAGAGAGAGTAAGAGTTATGTAATTTTGTATTTGATTTTGTGTATATAATACACATTATTCATTTTCCAAAAATCAAATAATTGATTTACCAAATACAAAAAGTCAAGGCATAAATGCCAACAACTCCCATCAATCAATCATTCAATCAAATTGTCACATCACTCAAAGTGACATGTGATTTGACGCTTGATGTGAATAATGATTTGACGTTTGATGTGACTTGCGGCCCGCACTTGAATTCGAAATGCGAGTGCGCCCGCAAACACTATCGGGCTCGGGTTCGCTAATTCCAAATTAAAAAATTTTCCGTTGCAACTCAATTAAATAATTATGCCTAGCAAAATCACTATTCACGTCGCTAACGAATTAATTCTAAATTAACTCGTTTGCCCGAATTAAAATCTAATTTCAATTCCGCATCGAAATCCAATTTCGTATAATATATCAAATATATTATTTTATCGATTAATTCCAAATTAATCGTTCTCTCTTTTTAAATGATATTTTATCCCAGATAAAATATCTCCATAATTAATCCCAGATTAATTTTCTCTCTCATCTAATTAATCCCAGATTAATAAAGTGCGAGTCATACGTCATCGGTGAATCTTCGGGAAGCAACCCATGAGATCCCCGGATATGTTGGCAGTAAATTCGGTCGTCGGACTATCCGAACACGTAAGTACCTAGTACTACGTTTTTAACGATTTACAAGACAAGGTTAGCTTCTAGCAAAGCGCCATGCCTACCCAATTCTCCAGAAATATCCTTACAGGAATAAGTGATCTATATCAGGCGTAGTATACGTAGTATTGCGTAGTATACGTATTTCGAACTATGTACGGTTGGCTCAAACTGCTGAGTAAAAGCTTTCGTCAGCGGATTTGCATGATTATCATCTGATGCGATTTATACGATCATCACATCGCCACGATGTATGATCTGAACGAATCAGATGAATAGTCAAAGTATGTATCTGGATCGTTGATGAGACCATTAATTCTTTAGTCTGCTTTAGCCTAACTCAGCTGCTAATAGAACTATATCTAATATAATTAGATTTATTATCGACCCAAATGGCTTCTATTGCTGCCTCAGCTGTAGTAATAACCCGCATTTGTTGTTTATTCGATAACAGTATCTTGCTTGGAAGATTTCCAGCTCACTGTTTCGTTATTCAAACTGTATAGTACCGTTGATACGACTTGTAGTCATTTTTATCGGTTTAGGAAACTTGCAGCAGTGAACCTAGTCACCTCAAGTTCTCCTTCTCCATAGTTTAAGACATCATCCTTAGTTCTCTAAGATACTAAAGGATGTTCTTAACATCAATCCAGTGACTATCACTTGGATTGGCCTGATTGTGAATCTATATGCTCAAAGCGTATGAGACACCAGGTCGCGTACATTTATTTCAATGTACGAGTTCTTGAAGAGTTTTAACAACTTTAAATCTATCCTAGTAGATCTTTATTCCTGGAATAAAGGTTGTTTCTCCTAAGAATTCTACGGAGAATTTTCTCGAAAGCCAAGCTTTCGTCGATTGTTTTATGGGAATATCATTTCCAAGAAATGACATATTTTATCATTATTATATAGGACAACGATTGTCAGTGCGCTCCTACTAACCTCCTTATATACACAAGAATCATTTTGTTTTGAATTAAATCATAAACTATTATGATTACATCAAAACGATAATTCCAAGAACCCAATGATTGCTTCAATCCAAACATGGATCGAATAACCTGCAAACCTTGTTTGCTAGTTTTGGTACGACAAAACCGACAGGATGTTGTAAACATTCTCAAAAAGGTTTCCTTTGAAGGAAAG
The DNA here is from genome assembly GCA_019454045.1 of Zanthoxylum bungeanum. NCBI lineage: Eukaryota > Viridiplantae > Streptophyta > Magnoliopsida > Sapindales > Rutaceae > Zanthoxylum > Zanthoxylum bungeanum. The sequence continues at coordinate 2,318 of SKCR01040639.1, forward strand.
CGATTTTCCCGTTCACCTGTCACATTTCATAAATGAAACGTGCAGCATCAGCAAGCATTATCCAAATGGATTTATCGTGGCAACATGTAAAGGTTTCGTTGTAATCAACACAATGTTGATAACGATACATTTTCGCTACAAGCCTAGCTTAGTACGTTGGTATGTTGCCTTCCATGTATGTCTTCCTTGAAGACTTATACAGTACCAATAGGCACAATGCCTTCCGGTACAACAACTAGTGTCTAAACATAGTTGGTATACATGGAATCCATTTGGTCATCATGGCACTTTGCCATAATAGAGAGTCAATACCTTGTATCATTTCCTCATACTTAGTCAGTTGGTGTTCCTCAATAAGATAGACATCTTTATGAGGTGAGATCAGAAACTCATACCCCAGGTTGTCTTCTGAATCTCTCCGACTTACGTGGTTCTTGTGTATTCGAAGATTATTGGTATAGTCTCATCCTTGATGAACTATTTGTGTTCCATTAAGGAATCGGTGCCTGGAATAGTATTACTCCGATTTTCATCGAGTTTTACTATCCTCCCACTTACCACTGCATTTAGGTATTCTTCTTTGGAAAACCGCATGGTGAGCAATAATTACATTGTTCTCTTGTGAGTTGTATAAGTACTATACTTAGGTATCCCTAGGATATCCTATAATTAGGCACTTATCCGATTTGTATTTTAGTTTGGTATCATCCAAACATATGCCTAGCATTCCCAAATGTTAGGAATGAGAAACCTGGTTTCTTTCCTGTTCATATCTAATATGAAATTTGTCTAACATATTTTTATGGAACCATATTCAAAATAAGTTCTGCACTGTTTAATGCGTATCCTTTGAAGGAAATGGTAGCTCAGAGCACTCATGATTAACCTTATCATGTCTAACAAAATTCGCTTACTCTGTTCGGACACACCGTCAAGTTGACGTGTTCCGGGAGGAGTCCTCATTGAAAGAATACTATACTCTTTCAAATATATAATAAATTTATTGCTTAAGTATTTTCATCATGGTCTAACTGTGATGGTTTAATACTTTAGCCGATCTGTTTGTCTATTTCGTGTCGAAACTGTAAAAGTTTCCGATTTATGTTTCAAAAGAAACATATAACCATAACGCGATGCCACATCCGTAAAGGTCACGAAATATTCATATCCACTTCTAGCCTAACTAGACATGGGCCCACTTGCTTCACTATGAACTAGGGCTAACAGATCGGTGACATTTACACTTTTACCAAGTAAATAGTATTTTAAGAACTTTGCCTAATAAACTAGATTCGTAGACATTATTTGAGTAGGATCAAATTTGTCCTAGTACCCACTCTTCGAAAGTGTGGATATACGAGTCTTATTAATTGTGTCCCATACAACAATGCCACAACTAAGTCTCTTCTAATCAAATCAGTTTGAGCTATTTGTTTGTCATGTTATATGTTTGAGATATATTTATATTCAAAATATAAATTCTGTTAGTCACATCTAATGTGTTTATCTCAATATCATCTTTATAAAATAAAACGCTTTAGTGTTCTAGAATATAAAGGTAAATCCGCAACAATTAAACACTGATATAGAGATAATGTTTCTAGTCAAACTAGTTACATTACAACAGTTTCCTAATTGAAGTACACACCTCAAGGGCAGTTCCTAAAATTAGGTATCTACGGTTAAAACAGCGACTTTCGTCCCGTTCTCAATTCGCAGATAAACCTCAATTGAAGTCAGAATCCTGCTTATAGCAGATTCTGAACACCAGTACATATTCATGTAACACACTAAGTATTTAAAATCCAATTTTAATACTAGTATTAAACATATTTATGACAAACATATTTAAAGCCGGAGCCTTGCACCGTCTTTAATTCCTTCATGTCTGCCTTGTCCAAACGGCAGTCACGCTTCCGCGATTCCGTTTGCCACAATTTAGGCAGACATTTTGGGATATGTCCTGTCATCTTCCTAGAAGATTGTAATGATTTTGCCTTTGCCTTTTTCCACACTCCAAAAGCCTTTGGCCTTCTGGGATGTCGAAGTAAAATGCGCCTTGCGCTTCTTGCCTTATTGCAAACTTTGGCTTTTGACTCCTTGAGAATAGCCATTAACTCTCCAAGAGTTATTTATTGCAATTTGTACTTCTAAGATCTAAGAATAGATCTATGAAGATCCTTCAATTTCATTATCATACTTTAAGGATCTAATCCTTAGTTCTGATTAAGAAATTAAGGAGTCTACTGCGGCAAGCTTAATGGATTAAGCACTAAAGTTATCATTACATGAATCTTCCAAAGATCATGCTCTACTATTTGCTTAACTCCGGGCTTAGGCCTAAGATGTTATTTTATCAAATAAAGTAACTTCTTAGTTTTCAGGACTATCCTGAAAATATTCTCAATTTGAAAATTAAAGTCGTTTAAATACATTTTCATCCAGGATTATGTTTTAAACACTAATCCTTCAATTTTATCTTGATTCTAATAGTCCAACTATTTAATCAACGATTTCGGGTACTATTTATTATAATGATTACTATAGTCCAACTATATAATCAATTATAATTTAATTGATTAAATTCAATTATATTGATACTATAATCCAATTATAAAATCAACTATAAATGATCAATTAAATTCAAGTATATTGATTACTATAATCTAATTATATAATCAACTATAAATGAATAGTTTGAATACAGTCCAACTGTTTATTAAAACAACGATTTAAATATTAGTCCAACTAACATTTAATTTATTTGACGAATGATATTTGATTTGAGCGCGTATGGCAAGTAACTAAACGAATATTGCAAATTTAATACTTGCCTCCCACTATTTTTCGGCGAGCCTCTAACCCTCTGTCGAGTACTCGGGAAACCGTGTTTCCTAGCGGGCTAGGATCCCGTTAAATGTCACACAATCTTGACTTTGGCCAACAAATTGTATTATAATTAACTAGGTAGATCTCTAAGATCAATTGGATCCTATCCAATTCCTAGATCCAGTATGGGGACATCCAAGTCCGAAATATATATCTTATATATGCCAATATATCCAATATATTACCTAACATTTTTCCACTGAATCAACTAAGCCTTGGCTTTAGAACAACAAACTTAGTGATCCCAGTTAAGCGTGACTCATTGACCTTGGAAAGCTTCGTAATCAATGTCGATGGACAAGAAGTGATCTTGACTTTGGCCAACAAATCACAACTTGGACAAGACACCGATATGGAACAAAGCTCTCATGATTCAAACACATCCTCGACGGACAAAGGCCTTGAATTTGGCCAACAAACCAATGCCAGTCTTGGATCTTGAGTAAGAATCACTCAATGGAAGGAAAAACGCTTAATATTGTGTGAGGGTTTTTCGCGTGCAAATTGGCAACCAATTTATTATCTTTGTTAAGGTCTCATCACCATACACCCTTAAACATGCATTCTAAACACATAATAAAGCGCGTATAAATAAAATAATAATGATATGCGGATGGATACTTAACACATTGATCATAGATCAAATCTCTCCATTTCCTCTCTTCCGCTAGCACAAGTATTACTTTGACAGACACATCTGAGTGAGAATCCTTCGTGATTCAAACACATCTTTGACAGACAAAGGCCTTGATTTTGGCCAACAAACCAATATCGTCTCGGATCTTGAGTGAGAATCACTCAATGGAAGGAAAGATACTTAACACATTGATCCTAGATCAAATCTCTTTCTTTCTCTCTCCAGCTAGCACTTGTATTACTTCTACCCGTTACATAACACTTCTAAAGAAACCTAATTTACATTGAGGGGAATAGGTGAGAAGAGAAATACAAAGAGTATGGAGGTAATAGGCTGGACACGCAGGTCCAATTAATAAATTCCAAATTTATTACAACAATTTCTAAAATTGCCACACCCATCTAATATCCATCCGATATACATTATTCATGCATCACAACCATGTATTCACACAAGCATGTTATCAATCAATCTAATCCAATTAATTAATCTGATATTAATGACCATCCAATGTTCAAACAACGATTTGATTTTGCGCGAGTCAAACTCGTTTTTGCGAATAAGTACTCAAAGTACGAATTCTTGAATTATATTAAACTACAAAATTAAATCCAATTCAATTTGCATTTAATACTAATTCACTATTTAATTCCAAATTAAATATTACACTTTATTAACGAACCTTTACGACTTAAATTCCAAATTTAATCGTTACGGGTCTCAAAGCCCGATTAACATCCAATGTTAATTTAATTAAAGTTCAATGGACTTTTAATTAATTTCTTTAAGGCGTGGACTTTTGGTCAACTCGGGTCAAACCCAATAACCAAAGCCCAATCAAGGAATAACCCCATAAGCCTAGAAATCAATTTAGGCCCATTAGGCCCAATTAAAATAATTAAAGGTCCATTAAGTCATAATTGGACTTTATGGAAACAGTTTTGGGCCCAATTGGATCCAACCAATTTAGCCTAAACCTAACTTGGTACAACCAGCCCAATTAGCCCATTTACAACTTTTAAGCCCAATTTCCAAAATTTGGCCCAATTAATTAAATTACAAAAATTCCAAATTTCATATTTAATTAACTAAAGTGTATTACATAATTAATTACCCAATTAACATTTCCAAAACACCAATTAGCCTAATTAATTATGCTTATCAACATTAAAACATGTCCAACACATTTTAACAAAAAATCAAACCCATATACCATGCTTTTATGTCTCGGCAATGGTAGGGTTTTTATGTCCAATTTTAAATCCAATCCAATTGAATCTAATTCAATATTACCCAATTGATTTCAAGTCATCCAATGAATCAAAATTCAAAAATCACCAAGACATTAGGGTATGACATTCTCGGCCAAGCCTCAAAAATTGGGGAAAATTGTTCCAAACCATTTTTCATGAAATTGATCCAATCAATCTTCAATTAAACTACATTTAAGCATACTCAATCATCCAATTTCATCAAATCATGCTCAAATACATTCTACCCAATTTTAACCCTAAATCAAGTTTCATGCTTAATCAATGCTCTGATACCATTGTTGGAGTTTCTACGGTCCCGAGGATCGATTATCAAGCAAGAAACAATATGTGAATACATCAAAGGAAGTCGCGGAATACTCACAATGATCGGTTGAGCGATGCGGTGAAGAACAAAACTTCAAGCTTTTGTCCTCCAAGGCTCGGCAATCTACTGTTTTGGCTCTCCAAAATTCAGCTTTGAGCTGAAAAATGTCCTCCAATAATCAGCCATGGATGTCCATAAAGCTCCAAGCTTTTCAAGTGATTTCCAAGCCCACGTGTGCGGTTCCCTATCACCTTCGCAAGACCCAAATGGTGTGCTAGCACACTTGATTTTGCAACAAAATCATCTCTTCACTTCTCCATGACTCACGGCAGTAGCAGAAAACCAGAAGAAGAAAAGAGGTCCAAGACCGTGAGAGAGAGAGAGAGAGAGAGGAAAATGGCTCCAAAAAAACGTGAACCAAAGAGAGAGTAAGAGTTATGTAATTTTGTATTTGATTTTGTGTATCTAATACACATTATTCATTTTCCAAAAATCAAATAATTGATTTACCAAATACAAAAAGTCAAGGCATAAATGCCAACAACTCCCATCAATCAATCAATTAATCAAATTGTCACATCACTCAAAGTGACATGTGATTTGACGTTTGATGTGACTAATGATTTGACGCTTGATGTGACTTGCGGGCCGCACTTGAATTTGAAATGCGAGTGTGCTCGCAAACACTATCGGGCTCGGGTTCGCTAATTCCAAATTAACGAATTTTCCGTTACGACGCAATTAAATAATTATGCCTAACAAAATCACTATTCACGTCGCTAACGAATTAATTCTAAATTAACTCGTTTGCCCGAATTAAAATCTAATTTCAATTCCGCATCAAAATCCAATTTCGTATAATATATCAAATATATTATTTTATCGATTAATTTCAAATTAATCGTTCTCTTTTTTTAAATGATATTTTATCCCAGATAAAATATCTCCGTAATTAATCCCAGATTAATTTTCTCTCTCATCTAATTAATCCCAGATTAATAAAGTGCGAGTCATACGTCATCGGCGAATCTTCGGGAAGCGACCCATGAGATCCCCGGATATGTTGGCAGTAAATTCGGTCGTCGGACTATCCGAACACGTAAGTACCTAGTACTACGTTTTTACCGATTTACAAGACAAGGTTGGCTTCTAGCAAAGCGTCATGCCTACCCAATTCTCCAGAAATATCCTTACAGGAATAAGTGATCTATATCAGGCGTAGTATACGTAGTATTGCATATTTCGATCCAGTATCGGATGTCACATGCTAGGCCTGGGGCTGGAATTGTGTCTGTCCCGTACGAATCACATATCGGATCTCTGGTAACTAGTCTCTATAATCGGATATACATGACCTAGTCATAATATCCCGATAGCTGCAGCATATATAAGAGAACCAGTCCCGTATCCCACGTGACCATCATCTCCACTATGACTGGAGTGATACTTCCGTCTTGACATCACACCCAATACACTACGATTCTCAATATACCCAGCAGAGGCGTACACAGAACCTGTTAAAGCCCTGGACGACCTAAAACCAAAGTATATTGATTGTCGCAAGTTTAGCGGTGCAAGTCTCAGGTTAAGACCAAATACACCTACCCTGATTTCGGACTTCCATAGACACATAGTCATACTACCAATGGAATTTCGAGGGGGTCTATCCAGAGCGAAGCTGTTTCCCGTACCATCGGTAAACACAACCTCCTATTACACTTGCATGAGTATCCTATACCCAAATATATGAGAACTATGCCGTTATGCCCTCACAACGCGCACAAGTGTAATACTAGTCTTTTACGCATTATCGATGTCCAATCTCGATAATACTCTGACTAGGGATATTTAATGATTAATCCTTCGTGGATTGATACTGTCTCATATCATCTCAATCCAGGAACTAATCATAGGGACCTTCTATCATTTATATATCTTGGTGATCTAATCACAAATGATAAAAGCGCAATCTCCTTTGTCACATAGTTAATTTGTACAACAACACCATGATCTGTACAAATAGTGACGCTATAGGTCATAACTGTCCAACATCCTGATCTTCATCCGGTTCAGTCGACTGGGAGCATTCCCTATGGCTCTTGTAGAGCCAAGTTGAAGACTTCATCTGGTCAAGATGACATTGAAGACTCTCATGGTCATTTGACCCGTAGTATGAGGATTATCATGGTCTTCATCTGGTCTAGACGATATTGAAGACTACCCTGGTCCTTTGTCCCATAGTATGGGGATTATCCTGACTTTCATCTGGTTCAGTCAACTGGGAACATTCCCCATGGCTATTGTAGAGCCAAGTTGAAGACTTGGCCTTCATCTAGTCCAGACGAAATTGAAGACTCCTCAAGTCTTTTGATCCATAGTATGGAGATTAACCTGACCTTCATCCGGTTCAATCGACTGGGAGCATTCCCCATAGCTAATGTAGAGTTAAGTTGAAGACCAGTCCTTCATCTAGTCCAGACGACTCTGAAGAAACCAAATCAGATTCCAGACGATGCACTCGATAAAGTACTCTCCAATCCAAAGATTATTCGACTTAAAGAGTAGAGACCAAACTGTACGGGCCAAATTTGTGCCCAAAGGCAAAATTATCATTTCACTTCCAGACCAACCACAAGGCCAGATACCAATTACTAAAAACCTAAAATCCTCTAAGAAGCCCAATTTGTAAACTGATATTAGACCAAGAGATCTCACAAGCCCATACCCAATAAAAGACTTGACCAAAATAGCATATAGTCTCATCAGTTACCAAATCAGAAAATGCCTGAACTCATAACTCCCCCCATTAAATTGGCCGTTTTTGGGCATCCAACGGACAGAAGAATGAATGAGCACACCTCTCAAAGGGCTTATAAAAGGAAAAGGTAATCCACAATAGAGGGACAAGTTTTTCTTCTGGAGCTTGAGCATTCTCATCTGAGCTTTAGAGCATTTCGCCCCCGAAACACCAACCCACCGCCCTCACGACAATCAAACGGAGATTACGGTAACTACAAGCCTTACTATTCCTTATTTTCTGTTCATCCTCATCACTGACTTGAGCGTTGGAGTGCCTACGGCACCCACCACACCGGTGGGCAGTAACCTCCTCGCTTATTTTACCTTTGTTTGCAGGATCACTAGTGCCCCATACAATAAATTCTCGATTGTGGACCTCGGACGAAAATCAGTATCCACAAATGTCAAGTCCAGTGTTTCCCAATATTTATTCTATATTTCGTCTTGATTGATTCCATTAAGTCCTGATCTCTTATTTATCTTTAAAACACACAAAAACACATCAAAATATTCTTCAAACTCGAGAAACTGAATAAAATATTAAGTCAAATGGGCGGTAAATAATGATATATTTTCTGCTCATCATTTGGTCATACCTATGTACTTAGGTTATGGGTTTGCATGATTATCATAACATAAGCATGTAATAGGCAAGATTCATGTGATTGTTGTTAATATTTTGATTTTTGGAGCTTGATATGGGTCTTATATGTGCTGGGTGTGCTAGTTAGAGGTTTAACTGTAAGCTATCCCTTTCGTGTTATCATTGGATGTTATAATCGAGGTTTGGGCTGGCATCACAATGTGATGCTCGTTCTCGAACAATTTCACATTTGTCATATGTTGCACTTTGACATGTTTGGAAATGCCTTGTCAGCATGAGTAACATATATCATTCACGTGTATGTTTAGATTTTTAATGTTTAAGTATGCTAACTGTACTTGAACATATGATAGATTCCACGTAGTGGAATCCTTTCAGTACTATTTAGACACGCGTGCATTAAGATATCAGTTCAATGAGCGAAAGCTATGTGAAGTTTCATGATCTTCAAGTTGGATTCCATGTTCACAGCTCACGTTCTCAGTTTACAGCTCAGGTTCACACGAATACAGTTCATGTTTACACGAATTCAGTTTATGTCTACACGTCACATGTTATAAATTTATATTTTCATCTTGTGTATTCCCATCATAGAGGTACTGATTATGAAATCCGCTCAGACGACGTCCATCTCATACTTATTCTAAAGTAGGTAATGAACCTTGTACAAACATTGTATACATAACCCAATACAATAAATTAGTTCATAATTTACAGGTTCCCAGTGCATGATTTAGAGTTATAGGTCATGGTTTACTGTAAGTTTATAGTCTTTAGTTTGTGTTGTTGGGATGTTTGTGGGACCCCTAGGATCGAATCGGTGCCCCATGCAGTGAAAATGAGTCTAACCCTTAGATATCTAGCATGGGTGTATTTTTAAATTATTTTATGGAATACTATATTCTGTTACAAGTCTGTAGGAAAAAACGGGGACCAAATTGGAGTCTGGAAACTCCGAAATAAAGAAAATGAAGTTTCAAAGCTCGTATGCAACAGATCTCGGCGCATCACGCAGGTTTGGGTGTCGCGACGCCCAATCTATGAGATTTCGGCATCGTGAAGCCCAAGGGTTAGCGCCATAACGCCCGCAGCTCTGAGATTTGAGTGTCGCGATGCCATAGATCAGTGTCACAACGCTGCCTTGTGTAAAATATTGGTAGTGAGCATTTTAGTATTCAAATCAATTCTAAACACTTTCAATTTTCTCCAAACACTTCAATACACCTAAAAGTCCAATTTTAATATCAAAACCAACATCAACACATGTTATACAACAAAAATACATGTATTCTAAATACATATATGTATTTCTTTGAATCAAAAACATAAACCAAAATAGAATCACACAATAAAGTGACTTATGAATAATTCTAGGTCACTCAAATGTGGTCAAATGATTCTAGAATAGTAGCCATAACTACAAGATATAATCTAGAGTTCCAAACTCTAATTTAATGTTTCATGTCCAACATGAACATATTTTATCCAATTACAAGCATGTTGTGACTCATGAATAATTCTAGGTCACTCAAATATGGTCAAATGATTCTAGAATGGTAGACATAACTCCAAGATATAATCTAGAGTTCCAAACTCTAATTTAATGTTTCATGTCCAACATGCATATATTTTATCCAATTACAAGCATATTGTGTTTATGCTTCCAAAGCATCCATACATAATTCATTAACCTAATTTCATCTTCAAACTATGTTATTATGTATTCAATACATAATTCATCACTATATGTCTCACTAATGATAACTCACTAATGAAAACATAGCTTTGAAGAAGATCAAATTTACCTAGTAAGCTTGATTCCAAGATCCAATCTTCTTCTCATTGTTGAAATGTTATGGAGAACTTCCAAAACTAGCAAGCTTGGTTCCGATATCCAATCTTCTTCTCCTTGTTGTTGTAGAGAATTCCCAAAATTAGCAAGCTTGGTTCCAAGATCCAATCTTCTTCTCCTTGTTGAAATATTGTAGAGAACTTTCAAAGCTTCTCTAAATATTTCTTTTACTTAGGCTAATATCTCTAATTCTTGCTTTCTCAAACTTGATTAAAACATTGCTCAAGCTTGTCTTTTATAGAAAAACTTATGTAATTTTTAATTAATAAAAGTTCTAATAAACTTTTATGTAGGTGTAATCTAATTTGTCCAAATATGTATAATTACATGTGACTAATCACATTTATCTACTACTTTGATTTAATCCAATTAAATCAAGACAAAGTTTAATTAATGGATTAGTTATATGTCTACCACTTTGATTTAATCCAATTAAATCAAGCCAAATACATCTATTGTTACTTATTTTTAATTATCAAAATATCCTCAAATGGTATAGATTTTTATGAAATTACTACAAAGCCCTTGTGTGATCCAATTTGGTCAAAGTAAATAATTAATGTTATACAATAACACTTAATTATTTTAGTTGATAATTATAATATAAAATATTATTTATTATAAAAAATTATCGGCTACCCAAGTGCTCAACGAGTACATTTCATATTGTGGGATTCTCTAAGTCCAAACATGTTCGTCATATAAGCCTAGCTTATATGTACACAATTCAACAACCTCCGAATTCCCGAAGAACACGAACGATCTTTCTGAACTATAAAAGTCGAGGTCATCACATATGTTTAACAATCCCTCCATCATAGGCTATCCGAGTTGTACTTACGAAGCATAGATTACACCGTCAAGTTTCCAAGACGCACATCACATGTCAAAATATCCATAATTTTTTACAACTAATCAGAACATCATTTCTGATATATGCGATCCACCCTAGGTGATCGGATTTGGCCAAAGTCTTAAGAATCATGATTTACTCATATGGATACCTAAACCCCTTATGGTGCACATACGGGCCGACGAATCATATCTTGATACGCACTTGATTAACGAGTTCATCGGTCCACACCCAACGAACATCTAGCGGTCAGACCATGAAAGGTCTCTGACATAAATGACATCAAAGTGTGGAGGATCACACACAAAATCAATGTTATCATATAGTCAAATGATTACATATTCTACTTGACTCGAGGAGATTCCTATTGACGGTGGTATGTACTTCCAACTATTAGGAATCATCAGTGAGTCATTCAGTATTTACTCCAACGAATACCCATATGTCTATACGAGCTTCCCAAACTCATGGTATATCGATTTAAACCATTGGAACTCCAATTCCAATATACGACATGTGCTAGTCTTATAGGTTATAGGAATTCGACCATATTCCAAAACCAACGACTAGAAATATTTACTTTAAGAATAGTTTATAATAGTAATATTATCTCAATGTCGGACCACCCAATGTCCAGTATTACTACATGATTAATCTAAGGTCGATATCATTCATAACATATTTAAATAACAATCTAATATGCATAATGACATTACCATTAATAGGTTTGAAATGAAAATGTAGTTATTTTATTAATAAATAATAAAATATAATGTACAATACAATATTTGGATTGGCGCTCCAAGAACCAACTCCAACATGTGTTACAGTTATCATGTCGAGTTTATAGTTCACCAACCATGTATATGATTTACAGCCACGCTCAGCGGATTTGTGATTTCAGTTTCCAATTTCAATTCATATTTACATTCTTAGTTCATGATTCAGTTTTCAGTCTTTAGCTTTCAGCTCATGTTTACAAATTTGGTTCATATTCGCGTTTCAATTCATGATTCAGTTTTAAGTTCATGTTATAGTTTTCAATCGTGATTCAGTTTATGTTCTACATCTTCAGTTCGTGTTTATAGTTTTAAGTCATATTTACATCTTTCAGTTCATGTATACGTTTTCAGTTTAGGTCACAATTTATGGGTCATGACATGTTTTTCTGCTTTCATATATATAGTTGCAGTCACATATTCAGACATGTTTCTAGTTTACATTACACAGTCAGTTCCCATGATTCAATTTTTAGATTTCAATTCAAGTTTACAGTTGCATATCATGTTTATAGTTCATGTCATGTTTTGGATTTTGGTTTAAGGGGTCACAGTTCATTACAGCTTATATTTCTTAGTTGTAGTTTACTTATAGTATATGATTTACATCAGGTAGCCCTTGATCTATGTTTTTTCAGACCCTATTTTATACGTTTTTAACTCACGCTTTACATGTCACAGTTCATGATATCAGTTTTCAGTTTATGATTTGTATGACGTCAGTTCATGATTTACAGCTTTCAGTTCATGATTTACAATTTAAGTTGTACAGCTTGCAGTCATTTTTTAAAGTTCATAGTCTATGTTTCCCTGTACCATGTTTATTGTTTATTCTTCACATCTTACAGTTTATGTCATACATGTCAATTTTACAATCTATATTTTCACACGACATGATTTTACAACTTATGTGTCAGTTCATGATTCACGTTTTATGTCATGATTTACAGTCACGTGTTATGAATTACCATTTCAGCATATGTCTCACGTGTCATGTTTACAACTTATGTTTTCATGTAACATGTTTTCAAATTCATGGGTTGTAGGATCTTAGTTCATGTTTTACATGTTTACAGCTTACGTTCATGTTTACATCTTGTAATACAAACTTACCGTTTATGATTTTCCCAAGATTCATAGTTTCAGTTTTATACTTTACAATATATGACTTAAATATTTTTTCAAGTACAATTAAATAATAGTTTTCAAAACGCCTGTAGAGTATTGTCCCCTCATTTAGCTTCAACATGCCTAATGGTTGAGATAACCTTGTTAGGCTATTACAGTTATAGTTCAGCATGCCTAATAGTTTAGATAACCATCTTATGCTATTACAGTTATAGTTCAGCTTCCTTTGCTTTTCGGTGCTAGGTTCCCGCTAAGTAGGTTATATATTACAGCTCAGTTTCCCCTATTTATGCGGTGCTAGGTCCCGCTAAGTTGGTTACATGTCTCATGTTACAATACTGACGAAGTTTTCATATTTTCAGACATATATGTAAACATACGCGGTGGCGACAGTCGAATCCCGGTACGCATGGCAATGTAGAGGAGATGTCCTAATCATGATCGTTGTATATGTAACATTTCAAATTAAATAGTTTTCACGTTTTACAGTTCAGATCATGTTTTCAGTTTTAGCCTTGATTATCAGCTTACATATTCATGATTACAGTATGATTCATGTTTACAGTTTCATTCTATGTGACGATTTTCAGTTCACATTTTGGTTACTATTCTTGATTATAGTTTAAGCCTTCGGATTATAGTTTATTGTTACAACTTCAGATCATGTTTACTGATCTAGATCAAGTGTATAATTTTCAGTTAAGTTTACAATTTACAAGACACGTTGTTAGTTTACAAGTCATGCTTGAGGATGACAATCATGTTTGTAGTTTCAGTCCATAATACAATTCACAGTTTACACGTCATGTGTAAGTTAACGATCATGTTATAAGGGTTTCAGTGTATTTTATAGTTTACAGTTCCTGTTACAATATGCAGGTCATGTTTCTAGTTCACATACATATTTTCAGCGTCAGTTTCCAATTCATGTTTATAGATTACAAATCCACGTTTATGATTGTAATTGTGAGCTTTCAGTCATCGTCATTACTTCTAGTTCTCAGAATATGATTTTTGGTATGTTACAAGAATTACAATTCACGTTTCAGAAGCTCATAAGTCAGATTTCATGGTTTATGAAACAAAGTTATCGTTCATGATATGTTAAGTTATGTTTAATTTTTCAGTACTTACTCACTAGGTCGTTCATACGACTTACTTTCCACTTTCAGTTTTGTGTGCATGAATTCATGCATGTAGCGGACAAGCTTTGGAGAAGATGAATACGAGCTGTATTCATTAGGAACACGGCCTTGAGGGTCCACATGTTTAATTTTATCCACGTTAGGTCGCCAGGACGCATGATGTTCATATATAGATCAAGTTGTAATTAGTATGTTTCATGTATTTCATATACATTGTATGTCAGACATGCATGTATTTAAGAATAACCAACAGTTATGAGTCATGACACTTCATGCACGTACATGACAGAGGCTCAGTGAGATGGCAATGCCATCTTCTGCCGATCATGTCCAAGTAAACTGGGATGTGACAATACACTTTTAACAACCAGTGTTTTCATGACCAACGACGATGGATAATTTCTTTTAAAAATATATACAACCGAGGGATAATTATTATTTCTGAGAGATTTTTCCCCTCATTAGAACAGTTTTTTTTTGGTAGTGGGAAGTAATATGTCAAATAATTAATTCTCCCTCAGATTAGTTTGAAGAGGAAGTTCTTAATTTATGTTTGTGTGTGGGATCGAGTTGTCTGTGAAAAGTGCAAAATAAGTAAATAAGGACATGGTAATCTTGCACATACCGAGTTATTAAGTAGATAGCACACCAATTGAACAAAAGATAGAATATAACCTAGCTAAGTAGCAAATGTTTACTAATTATTCATTCACTTATATTGATTTATCATTATTATTATTATTATTTGTAATAGCTATGGTTTCAAAGCACAACACATCAATCTGAAACACACCTTGGAGTCAAAGGCGGGGCCACTTAAATGTCAGTGAGACAAGTCATCATTGCTCAATTCGAAAATTTGTTAATATGTTCCTTATATATTAATGAAATAGTTCCCAAATAACGTGACTTGGTGAGGTAGGATTCATGATCTCACCTTGAGATTGTGGGTTCGAATCTAGAGAGTTTGTTTCTTGTAAGAGTATGGGACAACCGAGAGTTTTACCTACTCCGCTTAAGCCCGAAAGTGATGGTTTGGCGGTGGGTTTTCCAACGATTCAATAAAAAAAAAAAACAATTAATGAAATGTTTGATTTGTTAATGAGATAATTTTGATATATCTCCGCTAAAATAAAGAATATCTACGACTTTTTGTGAAAATCAAATTTTGTCCCACTGAATCAAATATTCTGCCTATGCTATACTGCTTGCAATCACATGGCATAAAGTTTGAAAATTGAAATATAGGGTTGTTGTAACTTTCTTAATTTACTCTCGGGTTGTATGGGGCCATTGTCTTGTCATTTAAGTGATTTTATTTGCATCTTGAATCTTACTATGTAAAACTTAGCACTAGATCCTAAAGGTAGCTAAATGGTGGTGCTATAGATAGTTTGTTTTCAAACAAGTATATAGATTGCAAGCGATTTAACATGCAGTGTCAGATGAAATAACTCCTGAAAATTTAGACACGATTTGAAAAGATTCATTGGTGGTAAAACAGTTGCAACGATGCTAATGTCTTAAGTTTCATGACAAAAATAATAGTATTATGAGTGTGGTATATATAGTATATAAACATTTTAGGCAAATGGATATGAGTTTGTGCAGGAGAAATGACATATTATTATATGGGTCAATCATGAACTGATTATGAACATGTACGATTGAACTCTTGATACTCAAAGAGCCATATAGATTTTTATGAAAATTTTGCATGTTTTGCATTTGTGTGCTCGAACTTTGGATATATAGGTTTTGAGTTCACATATGGTACCATCAAATCAAGTTGGTCTAATGATATCATGTGTGGACTCCCAAAACCTATATCCAAGGTTCGAGTTCATTGTGTTCAAACACCTTGGACTCAGAACCTTATATTACCATCGGCTGCAGGCATAATATGTGAAACCTAATGTTTAGTATGGTATCTCTAGCTTGGAACTATTAAATAAATTAGGTTATATTTCTTTGCCACAACAAAACCTGCTTCTCTACGCTGCTTTCCCCTTTGAAATTGAAAGTATAAGACCTCTTTTTTTAGGGTAGATTTGAAGAAAATAGTTGGACTAGATAGGAAATACTTGAGCCTATTCTAGGAAACCCCAGTTCAATTAGAGAGTTAATGTGTTTTTCATCCTTGCATATGATCATTATCAGATAAAACAGTTGTTGATAAGCTATGTCCTGGAAGTGTTATGAATGCTTCATCAATAGCAAAGTACTTGCTTCCATAATGAAAATTCACTAGGCCGGAAGTAATTTTTTTTTTTAAATATTAAAAATTCAGAAATTCTGAGAAAATATGATGAAAAAATACTCTGTGGATGGGTTTTTAAAATCCTAAAATAAATTACGGAATTATAGTATGAGAAATGACATGGCAAAAAATGAATTGAATTGGCAACTTGTGTATTTTTGCAAAACTGTGCCCACAATCAAGGCCATAGCAAGGACAAAATCTCATTTGAGGGGCTGATTTTTTTACATGTAGGTAGAGAAAAATGAAAGGATTCATTAACTTCCAAGAATGAATAGATGTATATATATATATGTACATCATTTTTAATTTTCTTCTTTTTCTATCTATAATGTCTAAATTTCATGTCACCAGGTTGAACAGGAAGGTCTCCCTGGCTGTGACCAAATATATTGAGAACAACTCTATCTGCTGTCATTACATTTACCAGTTATGAGATGAATACTCAGGTTCTTGCAGCAAGTTCTACCTCCGGACAAGAAGCATTCATAAATCCACCCTAAATCTGATGCCTCAGCAGAAAACAAATGAAGCTGGAGCTGAAGAAGGATAAGCTAACTAGTAAGTTGGCCCGGCACACTAGGCTTGTGGGTTTCTGGGAGTATTTAATGTACGCAATCTTACCCTTACTAATTATCAAGTTGACTAATTTTTTTTAATTCCTTTTGGTCGAGTTTTTACCTTATCGTCTTCCTGTATCCTTTTTCAATGCAATTCCAAGGTGGTTCTTTTTTTGGGTTGAAATATTTTCCTTAATAAATAGGAGTGTTAATTTTCATTGAAGACATTGTATTGCAGATATAAAATCTCTAGTAATCCCTTAGAAATTGTATTGCCAGGATCTTGAACTTCTGTAATGTTGCCATTGAAGCTCTCTGGCTTTAGAGATTTTTTTTTCTAATTCAGGATTTTGGTATTCGAGTATTTTGATAATGTGGATTCAGAGTTGTGTTTAAAGAGTAATAATTTGCGTGAAAATTATCACAGCCCTATGAGGCTGTGATAATTTAGTCATGTGTGACTTGACAGTATTGTTACAATACGCTGCATTTTTAGAGTCGACATCCACCACAGCCCTATGAGTCCATGATGTTCTGGGTGACTGACTTCACAGATCCCACACGGCGGGTCAAGTAGCAGCCCTACCCAATTTACTCTAACCGTTTGTTACAGCAGAATCTATAATAACAGTTGTTAAGAACCTAACTTGTCCACTTGATTGACTAGGTTTTTTCATGATAGCGTCTTGTTCATATTAACTGGACCTCTTATACATCTTCTCATCATACATCTCATGATTCATAACTATAATTTTGCTCGGACCGAGTTCAAATTAAGAAAATATTTCATATTCAACATATGAACATTATAATAACAATGACACTTTCAAAAACAGAATCCAAGGGGTACTACAAATATATCCATTTACTTGTGTACATTCCCTCTTCCCTTAACCTACCAATAATGTGCCTTGCATATATATATATATGTGTGTGCGCGTGTGCGCCCGCGCTTATATATCTTTTTATGAACACAAAAAATACAAGCAGATGGATGTCAAAGCATATTTTCATCACCCGCTTGAAATTCAAACACCATGTAAGCAAAAACCTTAACCACTGGCATTAGATGTTGTGCTAGTAGTACTTACCCATTTTTCAGTCACAGAAATGGGTGAAGATGGCAGCCTTATGTTCTTCAACAGGGAATCCTCAACGCAATATGGTGGGGATGGCGGTGGCTGCATACTCGTTATCACCTCATCATCTTGCTTATCTTTATGCTTCTCAAACTTGGACTCCCCACTTTTAATTCTCTCCAATTCCAGCAAAACCTCATCCATGGACGGTCTCATTTCCTTGTCCTGTTGCAAACATAGGAAACCCAGCTCTGCAACTGAAGTTGCCATCCTTTTAACTTCCTCATCTGATTGATACCCGAGGCATGGATCAATGAACTCATCAAATTCACATTTCTGAATCTTGTTGATTGCTAAGTTAGCCAAGTTAATCTCATGTCTATGCCTGGTCATATCAACAGCAGGCATTGATGATATGAGCTCAATAAGGACAACTCCAAAGCTATATACATCACTCTTATCAGTTAGCTGATAACATTGATGATATTCTGGATCCACATAGCCTGGAGTTCCTTGAGGCGCAGTTGAGACATGAGTGACATCCATAGGGAACCATCGCGAAAGCCCGAAATCTGCTACTTTCACACAGAAATTGCTGTCAAGGAGAATGTTGGTAGTCTTCACATCGCGATGTATGATATCAGAAGCATGAAGATATGCCAATGCAGTAGCAGTTTCTATGGCAATGTTCATACGAATAGGCCATGTGAGTAAACCAGGCTTAGCTCGATCACCATGGAGATGATCAGCAACAGTGCCATTGGGAACAAATTCATACACAAGTAGGAGACCCTGACTGTGACGTGAGGTGCAGCCATAAAGGGAGACTAGATTTTTGTGGCGCAACCGTGTGAGGATTTCAACTTCATTCATAAACTGTTCAACCCTTCTGTAGTTGTGCTCATATAGACGCTTGACTGCAACTTCCCTTCCATCTCTGAGCTTACCTGAGTTAGAGTGATTAAAATAGGCCATTTAGCCAGCTATTAAGTCTATCAATTTCCTAAAGGCGATCCTAGAACATGAATCCATGAAGTTTATTTTCTTACCATAATACACTGTTCCAAAACCTCCATCTCCGAGTTCTTTCTCATGATTAAAATCATTTGTTGCTTTTGCAAGGTCGCTGTAAGAGAAGATAGGGACTCCAAAGTACACTGTGCCAATTTCCAGGTCTGATTTTGTGGAAGGACCGGAAGAATTATGTCCTGAGTGAAGGTTTGCAGAAGCATATTTTTGTTTGTTGCGATAACATAAAAAAATGGTTGAAATAACTGCAATTAGAATGGCTAATCCTCCAATTCCGATACCTAATGAACCAAAGAAAAGAGCTTGTAAACATTTTGACCAGCGTAGTCCTTCGAAGAAAAACACAAAATACTAACAAAATGTTTTCAAATTCTCTTTCTAGGTTGCAGAGTAGCATATGCGGCAGAAAGCAAATGAAAATCCAATGAAACACTTGCAGTAGTTGGAACTATTCATATCAATAGACATATTAAAGTGATACATTACCTAGGCCTAGCTTCAATTTCTTTGTTCCATCTCCTGCATTAGAAACATAAACAAAACATAGTTAGTTTAGACAATAGTAACATTGATGATGTGATCAAATCATCCAAATTCTTGATAATAATGCAAAAGCAACATATAAAATCTCTCTGTCAAACTGATTTAAGTTCTTGCTGCAAAATCCCATGTGGAAAAAGAGAAACTTGATCAACCGCAACTTATACAAATGTACAAGAAAGACTGATAACACAGAGCAGAAAGCAGTTCATATGTCTATCCACTTAATAGTGCTAGTACCTTTGCTTGAACAATGAAATTTTTTATGACTTAGGCATTGGTCCCATCTACCCCTACACTCATGACAGCTCCATACCCATTGCGGTAGACTAACTTGAACTAAGAAAACACTGGTTAACATTTCAAACAAGTTAGTAGTGCGTTTAGTCTTGTTCAGAGGAAGCTGAATAAGTGAACAGTTAGATGGAAGACTTGGTAAGTCAGCACCTGGGTGATTGTAATAAATAACAGAGTCGTCGGAGTCGTTGCAGGGAAAACTGAAATTTGTGGGAATCGTGTCAAGAGCTCGGGGGCATTTGTAAAGTGTTAAAGTGGATGTGATTACAAAGGAAAGAATACTAGAACTGGGGAGAGTCAAATTTTTGAAGGATTCACAGCTCTTCCTGTTCAAGTGATGTTGAAACACATGATCTTCAAGAGTAATTGAAACATCCTGAGCGATGTTCGTAATATTAAACCAGGGCCCGTCCTTCCCCAATTGAATTCTCTGAGTGCTTTCGTTGCACTTATCTACTACCATCAACCCACATTCAGGATACGTCTGATTGGCGAAAGGAAAGGCAAATCGGCTGAAGTTTCCACACTGGAAAGAATATGGACATGTTTGATTCCATTTTCTTTCTTCTTCAGCCAAAGCAACAAGTAAAAGATGGGAGACAACAAAGAACACAATAAGATAAGAGTAACAAGCCATTCCAAATCAACTACTGTGTAGTTTCTCTATTGGGTCCTTTTCTGTTATAGCTTCATCTCAAAAATTTCTGTGTTCCGCCCTTCAAAACACGCAGCTTGACTTGGAAACTGAATTGAGAAGACTTGAAGATATGGATAGAAAGAAACAGTTTGGGTAATTATGTAAACTGGACCTTTTGAGAGGTCGGCCAATGACTTCAACTATTTTTTTTTAATTTTTATTTTGGATTTTCCATATCTTTTCAATAGAATTTAGGATTGGTAGATAATTCCAAATCTCAATCCTGATTTAAGATCGTATGGAATTTAAGATTAAAAAACACATGAATAAAAATTTTGGTCGAAATTTAAGATAATTTTTTGTCCCAAATAAAAATCAATCATGTATTTGAGATGATTTTTTGTACTAATCCTGAATTTTAGTTTAAAATATTTTGATTAAGATTTAAGATCTCAAACTATTCAGTTCAGGATTCGAGATAATTTTTAATCTCGATTAATAAAAAAATCAATCAGATTTAAGATTATTTTTTTTAATCTCAAATCATAATTTACATAAATCACATAAATTCCCTTAATTAATTACTACCCCGAACAAATGACTTGACTCTCCAAAAGCTAAATAAAAAATATCATGATAGTTTCAAGTTGTCCTTGGTTCTTCTTTGTCACGTTTCTAGACAACCGCCCGGAAGAACCAAAAATCTTGACTCTGATTCTTTTCCAATATGAAACAAGGGAAAATGGTCTCCGAGGAAAATTTTCTAAATATCAAAATGTATATATATATTTAGGGAATAAATGAATATGGTACTTAATAAGAAAAAACTTAACCATTAGATTTAAAAAAGTTTATTGGAAAAGATGTGTTCTTTAATGAGAAAGAATATAACCTTGGGGTTGAAAAGTTTTATTGAAGGCCCATGACTTCTAAAATGATGTACATTTTTGACATAATTGTACATTTTCAAAGACAATCCTAAATGTCTATAAAAATTAGTCATTGAGTTCATTTTTTATTCATTCTTACATTCAATTTTATTTTCATAAGACTTAGGTAATTGTTAGAGAGTCTAAAGTTTTCCAACTAAATGAGTTTTCGCTATTGTCTCTGTTCAAGTTCTTAAAGAAAGGAGTGTCCATTCTACAAGAAGCAACCGATAATCCTGAGAGAATATTAACCACAAAAAATCCGTAGTGCACTGAGACGAGAGTAATAAGTTCTTAAGAACAAAGGAAAAACTCGACTTGATTTAAGTTCGTCATATTCTACATTTCCGAGTTTTTCTATCTCTATGTATTAGTGGTTAGTTCATTGTTACTTAATTATTTTGATTGAATAATGCAGGTTTAAAGTGATAATTAACACATCCCGTTCAACAATCTTAAAAACTTATTAGAATTTTTGTGTTCTAAAATCTAGTTTCTTGCAATATTTACGCACACATGAGTGTTAGTCTCTTTAAAAAAAAAAAAATACAGTAAAAGACGTCATCCACTTGATCAAATTGGTCTCTTCTTATATTAAATTAAATTTTTCTTATCTACAACTTGAAATCGGGAAATTTTTAATAATAATAAAGTTGATGAGAATGAGAGAGAGTTAAAGGCAATTGAGTGAAAAATAAAAGGGGAAAAGTATATAAAAAATTTCTTTGGAATATAAAAGGTGAAAAAAGTGGGAATATAAAGTTGATGTTAGTATCCTAAAAATAATCTTATTTATTGTACTTTTAGTTGAGAAAAAATGCCTAAAATTTTCTATTAAGGAAATTTTGTCACCAAAGCGATAAGAGCCTAAGAGGGTATGGATTTAAGTGATTACGCCGGATCTCCCCATCCTCTGGGAATTTTCCTTTGTTCACATATCATAAGAATTTTTAATCACAATTCTAGGACTTATGTTATTTGGTACTACTATCTAAAATAATAACAAGTGAATTCTTAGTATAACACATAAACATGATCATACAGTTGATCTTTGTGTGATTTGTCTTTTATAGATTTATTAATTTCAGTTACATATGGCTAATGGAAATATCACAGTACTGGTCGCTCATAGAGAGAAATCAGATAAGTTCAATGCAGCAAACTTCAAACAGTGATAGAGCAAAACATTGTTCCACCTGACAATATTGCAGTTAGCTAAGTATCTCTAGAAAACTCATTCGGGATATGTGGTGGGAGAAACTGAAACGGCTAGGCAACTGCGAGTTAAGGCATGGTCGCAAGGCGATTTTTTGTGCAAGAACCACCTTTTGGACGGTCTTGACAACACCCTATACAATGTGTACCAAAACATGACTTCTGCAAAAATTCTCTGGGAATCTCTCGAGAAAAAAATATATAACAAAGTATGTTGAACAAAAAACATTTATCGTTGATAGGTTCCTGGACAACAAAATGGTAGATTCAAGAATGATAATGTCTTATTTGAGTGAACTACAGTTGATCATTCACGATATATTGGATAAATGAATGAAACTCTACGAGACATTTCAAGTTGCTATAATTACTGAGAAATTGCCTCCATCATGGAATGACTTCAGGAGTTATCTGAATCACAAGATGAAACAAATGAGTCTTGAAAATTTATGATTTCGGTTGCGAATCGAAGAGGACAACAGCAAGTCCGAGACGACTAGCTATAAGGCCATGAAGTCTAAGGCTAACATCATTGACGATGGAAAAGGTAGCAAAAAGAGAAAGAACAGTGGAGCTAATTCTTCCCAAGCAAACAATAAGTTCAAGGGAATATGCTACGTCTATGGGGAAAACGATCACATAGCAAAGGACTGCAGAAATGAGAAGTCTCAAGACAAAGGCAAGAAAAAGAAAAATGAGGCCCATGCACTGAAGATGAGCTATTAATTGATGAGATCTCAGAGTTGAACCTCTCAGCAGTTGTAACCTAAGCCAACTTGGTTGGAAACCCGAAAAAATGGTGGATAAACACTTGAGCCACTCGCCATAAATGTGCATATAATAAGATGTTTTCCTCATATCAGAAAATCGAGGGCATACATTTGACTTTGGGAACAGTGGTTCTGAAGATGACATCCGAGAATGAGCTTACATTGAAGAATGCTCTGAATGTTCCTGATATTCGGAAGAACTTGGTTTTAGGTTCCCTTCTCAGCGAGAATAGGTTTAAGTTAATTTTTATTTATGATAAATTTGTATTGACAAAAAACGATGTCTATGTAGGAAAAAGATACCTCACTGAGGTCATTTTCAAGTTCAATATAATGATTTTCAATCGACACAGTGGTAATAATAATAAAGCTACATCTTCTACTTATATAATTGAGTCACAAAATATATGGAATAGTAGGTTTGGGCATGTTAATTATGATACAATGCGTAAATTAATTAACATGGACCTTATACCTAGATTTACAATTGATAACCCACATAAATGTGAAACATGTGTTGAAGCAAAAATGAATAGAACATAATTTCATTCCATATAATAAAGTTCTAAACCCTTGGAACTTATTCACAACGACGTGTGTGATATGAATGTTGTGCACTCTAGAGGCCGTAAAAAATACTTTGTCACTTTTATCGATGATAGCATAAGATTATGCTATGTGTATTTACTGAGGAGGAAATATGAAGCTATTGAGAGCTTTATACACTATAAGAACGAAGTTGAAAATCAAAAGAATCAAGAGTGATAGGTGAGGTAAATATGTATCACTATTAGGTGAATATTGTTCCAATCATGGAATCATTCATAAAATTAATGCCCTTATTCGCCTCAACAAAACATGATTACGAAACGCAAAAACCAAACGTTGAAAGAAATGATTAATGCCATATTGACAAGCTCTGGTTTACCCCAGAACTTGTGGGGGAGAAGCATTGCTTTCCGCCAACTATGTTCTGAACAAGTTACATAAAAAGATTAGACAAAATACCATATGAATTGTGGAAAGTTCACACACATTCCTATAAATATCAGAAAGTGTAGGGATGTCTCGCCAAAGTGATGGTTCATAAACCTAAGAAGGTGAGAATGGCCAAAAATTATTAACTGTATATTTATTGGATATGCTCATAACAGTAGCGCGTATCGATTCTTGGTACATAAATATGAAATTCTTGACATCAATCCAAATATGATAATTGATCAAGGTATGCGACATTCTTTGAAGAGTCATTTCCTTTCAAAGAAAAAGAAAGAACGAAGTCTCTCAAAAGAACTATTGATATTGCTACAAGTAGTGATAAGTTAACCAAGAATCAGATCAACATGAAAATGTTGAGGAAAATGAACCTATACGTAGCAAAAGAGCAAGAACATCTAAGTCATTTGGACCTAATTTTCTGGCATACCTGTTAGAAAATGAGCCTCAAAGTTATAAAGAAGTGATGTCTTCTTTGAAGGCACCTTTACGGAAAGAGGCTATTAATAGTGAGATTGATTCTATCCTTCAAAACCATACTTGGGAGTTTGTTGATCTTCCTCCATGTTGTAAGCCACTAGGCTAGAAATAGATTTTCAAACGGAAGATGAAGTTGGATGGATCAATAGATAAGTACTAACCAAGACTTATCATAAAAGGTTATAAAAAAGAATGCATTAATTACTTTGATATATATATTCACCAGTGACCCGTATTACTTAAATAAGAATGCTTATAGTTATAGAAGCTATATTTGGTCTTGAAATACATCAAATAGATGTAAAGACGACATTCTTAAATGGTGAATTGGATGAAGAGATTTACATGGGACAACCAGAAGGTTTTAATGTCTCAGGACAAGAACACAAAGTATGCAAACTTGTAAAATCCTTATACGGATTAAAACAAGCACCTAAATAATGGTATGAGAAATTTGACAAGGAAATATTGTCAAGTAGATTCAAAATCAATGTGTGTGATAAGTGTGTATACCTTAAATCAACTTAAAAAGAATATTTCATTGTATGTGTCTAAGTAGACGATATGTTAACAATTAATAGTAATCATGAGATAATTCAGTCTACCAAGAAAATATTGACCATCAAATTTGACATGAAATATTTAAGAGTAACTGATGTGATCTTATGAATTAAGATTTCTGGAACATCAGAGGGATACATATTATCTTAAGCTCATTATGTTGAGAAAATACTTGAGAAATATAATAAAGAAGATTTAAACGTAGCTAGAACTCATGTGGACCTAACTCTTCATTTGTCAAAGAATATTGGTTCGAGCGTATCACAATTAGAGTATTCGAGAATCATTGGAAGTCTGATGTATCTCATAAATTGCACACGATCAGATATCGCTCAAGCTGTAAACAAGCTAGTAGATATACAAGTAATTCAAGACATAACCACTGAAAAGTCATAATAAGAGTTTTGAGGTTTATGAGAGACACTTCAAAATATGGTCTGTATGATACGAGATATCTTATTGTTCTAGATGGATACCGTGATGCTAACTGGATATTTGATATAGTGGATTCCAAATCCACGAGTGAATTTATTTTTACACTTGATAGTGTAGTCGTGTCATGGTAATCCTCGAGGCAAACGTGTATTGCCTGGTCTACTATGAAGTCTGAGTTCATAGCATTAGACAATGCAGTAGAAGAAGTGAAGTGGCTTCAAAATTTCTTAGAGGATATTCCAAATTGGCCAAAACCAGTGTCTATTATAAGCATACATTGTGATAGTAAATCGGCTATCGGGAGAGCCCAAAATACAATGCATAATGGTAAGTCTCGACACATACATCGAAGACACAATACCATAATGCAACTGCTCTCAAGCAGCATAATTAAAATAGATTATTTCAAGTCGAATGAATACTTAACGGATCCACTTACTAAAAATTTACCTAGAGAGAAAGTTGAGAAGTCATCGAGGGGAATGGGCTTGAAGCCTATAAATTAAGAATTGTCATTGTGGAAATCCAACATAGCTTACTGAAGATCCAAAGATGTAGGTTCAAAAGGGACAACTGAAACTTTGTGCAATTCAAATCAAGCACTGTAGAGTTATATACTCTTTCCCATTCCTATAATGACGCAGACTATTATCTATCAAGGTTGAGATACGTTAAGGTTTTTAATGATCACTATATTAGGAGAAGAGTCCTAATAGGGATAACGACATAATACCTTATACAGTAGATAACCTATTCAAGTAAAAAGTGAAAGATTTAAGACGAAAACTACCTATTTCGATGCAGCTTCATTTCAAGGAAACTTTCTCAATTGTCTACATTGATAATTAGAAAATTATGAGGGATTGTAGGAAAAATTTCTAAATATACAGATATGTGTGTGTGTATAGAATGAATGGGTATGATCCTTAATAAGAAAAGACTTAACCATTGGGTTTAAAAAGTTCTTTGGAAATGATGTGTACTTTAATGGGAAAGAACATGACCCTTAGGATTGAAAGAATTCCTTGGATGGTTATGACTCCTAAAGGGATGTACATTTTCACATAAGGGTATCTTTTCAAAGGCAACCCACCATGTCCATAAAAAGGATTCATTGGGTTCATTTTTTTATTCATTCTTACATTCAATTTTATTTTCATAAGTCTTAGGCAATTTTTAGATAGTCTAAAGTTTTCCAAGTGAAAGAGTTTCTTGGAGATGTCGCAACAATTGACAATCAAGCAAAGAAAGAATACTTCTAGATGAAATGTTGTTCTTTGAAAATAAAAGATCTGGAGTATCATTATCAAAGAATGTCATTGAGGTATTATCTTCTAAACAAGCCAATAATGCCAATCTTTGGCATACTCATGTTGCTTCCTTACCAACAGAACTTCAACTAGAAGTACATAGAGCGATCCTCCAGACAAAAAGGGATATACGACTTATCTCTCTTGGATAAATTCATTAAATGACTTTATTAGCTCGTGAGAAACTTTGTGAAAATCAATAGTTGTTGAAGTTAATGCTTGAACAACAGAAGCCTCTGAAGTCTGCTTGTCATAAGCTTTACCTAGAGATCAAGTGCAAAGATAAAAATTATCTTGTCCCTCTAAGAAGCACTCTCATTTTTATAAATATGGAAAAAAATTTAAGAAGTTTAGCAAACCTAAGAAGGACCTCAAGAAGAAATTTAAGTTCTCCAGAAAGAAGCCATTCTGTGGAAAAGGAAAGTCCAACAGATGTTTTATTTGTGGAAAGAAATGATATTACTTAAAGAATTGTCCAACCAAGCCTGATAAACCAACCAAGTTAATTGATCAGATTCATCAAAGCACTCTTCTCGATCTTAAAAATATTGAAATAGAGATCATGTTATCTGAACAAGAATAATCGTGTCCTGACATAGTTTTTGTTATGGCTTATTCTTCTTCAGACTCATAAATATCCAGTAATGTTGAAGTCTATGATTACTTTCTTATTTTCTCATCACAACATTATATCATTTCATCCACCATTTCAGTCCAAAAAGTCATTCTCATTCCTTTGGTCCAAATACAAGTCTTACCTTCCAAATATGAAAGGCCAATTTCTCTCATAGAATTTATAGACATTGGTGCCCATAAGAGCATGATGAATCCTGCTATTTTACCAAGACAATATTGGAATGAACACCATGATTATTTCAAAGCTACTGATGGAAAGGTGTATAGAACTGATCTTATTACCAAACATCCTATTGGTATTCAGTTATCCCTGAATGCATTGTTTAGATAACGGTTTTAGGAATAGATCTTCCTGATAAAGATTTGTTGATTGGTTTTGATGTTTACCATCAAGCTAAAAGATTATAAATCTTCCTAATGGTATTCGATTTAAAAGATCTATCAAAATTTCACTATCGTATTTAAATTATTTGCATTCTCAAAAGCTCCTACAAAATACACCAAAATCTCCACCAAATTACTTTCCTCTTATTGTGATTCCCATTCACAAATCAACCTACCATCTCTTTTATGGAAAAATCAAAACTTCTTCATTAAGCTACCATTCAAGCTAACGAAGACATCAACCCTACCAAAGCCACCCATCATAGTATGACACCTTCTGATTTGATTCTTGCTCAGCAAGAATGCAATGAGCTTCTCAAACAAGGTCTTATTGAACCAACAAAGTCAAATTGGGTGTGTCAAGCTTTCTATGTGGAAAAAATATATGAAATCATTAGGGGGAAAATGTATTAGTCATTGACTATAAATTTCTTAATCATTTTCTTCAAGATGATAGATTTCATCTCCCAAAGATAAACTCTCATTTTGTCCATTTAGTTGATGCCCATATTTTTTCTAAATTCGACCTTAAAGTTGGTTTATGGCCGCTTTGTATTGAACCTACATATCAGATTAAAAAAAACATATTGCATTCCAAATGTTCATTACCAATGGACAGTCATATCCTTTGATTTTAAAGTTGCACCATCCATTTTCCAAAAGGCCATTACCCGTATTTCTGAGCCCATATTATATAGTGTTCTCATCTACATAGATGATATTCTAATGTTCTCAACAGATCCAAAAACCCACTATCAATTGCTTGAACAATTTGAGTCTTTAGTCCAAGCCTATGGGAAAATATTGTCATAAAAGAAAAGTCATATTAGCCAAGCCAATATTGATTTTCTTGGGATACATTTTCATGAAGGAAATACTAACCAGGCTTTCACATTGCTCAAGAATTGTTGCAGTTCCCTAATGAAAATCTGTCCAGAAAACAGATACAACAGTTTCTTGGCATTGTCAATTACTTGATATTTCTGCCGTATATGTCCAAAAATACCAGCCAGCTGTCTCGACTCTTAAAGAAGAATGCCCCACCATGAGGTCCTGCTCAGGCACAGTTGTAATAAAGATCATTCAAACTCCTTCACCATTAAAGAATACATTTACCTAGGTTGTTGCAGCCTTAATAAAGCATATTCTTACTTTATACATTGCCTCATCAAATCATGTTTTACAGCCTTGGCCATCATGGAGATTACTTCACTATAAAGAATGGGTTTCAGTGTGCCTTTATTTATTAACCCATAGATATTTGATGATCTCCATCTTTCTTCATACAGCACTGATGGCCTCCAATTTTGACTCATCGAAAGACATTGTAACAAAGACGAAAAAGAAGCTCACGCTCCTACCAGCTTCACAACGGGCTCTTCTGGACCATCAGTACGTCGTCAACCTTTGGACAAAAATAAATAAATGTCTAGAAATTCATAGCTCAACTTCTCTCCTTAGGGAAGTTGTTGAAGAAATCTTGCAAAAGACGTCCACCAATTTCCATACTTGGTGTTTCATCTTGACTCAATTATGGGATAAACAATTAGATGATATGGCCCAATATGATGGCTCTTTGGTTCTTCATCATCGCTATGAAATCTACTAATCTACAATATTCATCAACAATGAAAACTTCTGTTGACGGCTCGTTTTCGTCTCAGGGACAATAGTGGAATATTGTTCCCGGGATTCAACCTTCCTTCAGCAGTGAATTTATTTGGTTATGGGAAACCAAAAGCAAACTTTGGTAGGGGGAGGAGAGCATGCAGATTAACACAATAAGTTAACGTGGTTCGGCGGATCGAGTCCAGCCTACGTCCACGGGCACAAAATGGATGGTGTTTTACTATTATAATACGCTCGGGCCGACCTGTTTGTGGCCGGTCTATATGGGAACCGAGCTGTTTTACAAAGGGAATTGTAAGACTCTCTCAATCTCACCCCTTTTTTTGTATCTCTCTCCCTCATTTTTTTCTTTTACAAAAATGACTTCTTCTTATATACTAAGTTTGAGGAGGCAAAGATGAGGCGGTTGTTGTTCCCATTTCTGCAGAGTCTTCCACGTGAACCTGTTTCATTTATTAAGCTTTCTGCCCTAGGTCTGCTTCTGTCGAAAGTTTACCTGCTCTCTGACACCCCATCACATCAATATGACTCTTCACTGCCACATGCATTTTAATAATGATGACAGCCTGGCGGGTGCTTCCGGGGAGTGACATGTGTAAAGGTAAATTATAATCTCGAGACTTCTGTCGGTTGCTAAGTGGTCAGCATAATCATTTGTCGAGCCATTCGAACCATTCTCGTCCTGCCTTGAATTGTTCGAACCCCTTGACTTACTAGGAATGGAGCAGAGTAGGCCCGAACCATTCCGACGAGTTAATGTGGCCAGTTTATGGAAAACCGCATCGAAACATATGCTATGGTCGGTCTAAACTGAGGGATTATGTCTAGGCCTCTACCGAGCCGAGAAGTGCTTAACATTTTCCGAATACCAGCTAAGGAAAATTCCACCCCTGGCCCTGCCTCACATCGCTTGATTTATATACTGATTTCTACCACCAACATCTATCCCCTAATTTTTGTTATCAACGAGTTTGTGAGTTGATGCCGAGAACTATTATAAAACGGTGTGTTCTTGCCCTGCTGGTGGCACCAGGTTATCCATCTGCCAAAAATTCTGCCACTATTTTCAGTTCTCCGCATCCATGATTTCAGTTGCTTGAGGGTCTGCTACTTGGTTTTCCTATTTCTATTCTTCAAAGAATATGTATCTAAAGCTAGAGGATCTCTCATGTCGAGCCTGCAACTTTGCCCTTTCTTCTGTTCGCCCTGCCTGGTAACTTCCTAGTAACATATTGTGACTTCTCTTCTTCCCTCCCTTGCTTGCTCCTCTAAATCTGGATGTGAAGAGAGATTCTTAAGTCCGACCACCCTTGAATCTGGCCATGAGACGAACATTTTGCTTCTACGCTGATGACAGGTACATTTGATGGTGCGTAATCGGGCTTCATGTTGAAAGGAGATATTTGTTTACAGGAGAATGTTACATCCCTTAGTCCACAGAATCAGGCTCGGTGGGAATCACCTCAATCCCGAGCTTAGCAAAATACTTAGATATGAGGGAATGATACATCCCTAGTTGAAGAATCAAACTCGATGGGAATCACCCCAAACTCGAGCCTAGCAAAGTACTTAGATATGAGGGAATGATACATCCCCAGTTGAAGAATCAGACTTGATGGGAATCACCCCAAACCCGAGCTGAGCAAATTATTTAAGGTCTTCAAATTCGATCCAAAACCGAATAATATACGCGATCTCGGCAGAATGAAATCCAGCCCCGAGCCGAATAACAACACAATCTCGGCGGAACGAAATCCAGCCCCGAGCCGAATAAACCATGAAGCCTCGGCGGAACGCATCCAGCCCCGAGCCGATGGCACACAAAGGACTCAGCGGAACGAATCCAGCCCCGAGCCGAATACTAATCAAGACTTACACAGAAGGGACATAAATCAACCTTCGAGGCTCTACTGATTCTGGCGCGGGCGTCCCCTTGCCAGACCAGCGAAAAACAAAAAACAAAGATTTAGAACAAAATCGGTAAAGGTGGGGGAGACTTAGCACATACCCCAAACGAGAAATTTCACAAGTGTAAGTAACAAAACGGATGCCTCGAGGTAGCATCCTGCTCGAGGTCTCCAAAACATAATTCCTAATCTCTCAGCGGCCTTGGCGGAACAAATCCAGCCCCGAGCTGACACCACGAAGCCTCGGCGGAACGAATCCAGCCCCGAGCCGGTGGCACACAGAGGCCTCATCGAGATAAATCCACCAGCCCCGAGCCTAGACACCACGAAGCCTCGGCGGAACGAATCCAGCCCCGAGCCGGTGGCACATAGAGGCCTCGGTGGGACAAATCCAGTCCCGAGCCTAGACATAGATGCAAGTCATGGGGTAGCTACGCTCCAGCCTCGGGAGTCTGATCCTGCCACGAGGGGTTCACGCGCTCCCTCATGCACTTCATCCCTTGAAGTAACTCAAACCTACTTAAAATGAAAAGAGCCAGACATGCGCACTTTTACCCGGGGACTTGGTGATAACACCAACGTTTGGCGTGCCACGAGTTTGGTGCCCTTTCTGACCTCAAATCACTACTTTCGCATTGAGCATGTCGAAAAAATAATGAAAACAACTTTCCCGTTTAATTAACAAACAAGCGAGATGTGCAAGTTTCTTAAAAAAAAAAGAGTTTTATTCATATTTAGATGACATATTGCCCTTCTTACAACTCTTTACGGGACATTTTAAGAGAGGCTTTTACATTTGTTTTCTTATGTCTTCTGTTTCGCGGTTTAACCGCATCTTCTGATCCGAGCTCCGAAAATTCCAAATGCATATGACAGAGTTATAAACTTCACATTCAAGCTGGCTCCTACATCAGGCGCTCCTTCGGGATCCTTCGATCTGAACTTGATCCCAAGGTTTCTGAGCTGGATCACATGGTCTTCCGAACCGGACACTCCGTCGGTGCTCCTCCAACAATGCATTTCCCTGGTGCCTAGTACCTCCTGATCGACCTTGGGCTTCCGGGCGAGGTCGTCAGTCTTCGCTTTGCGTGATTTTCCCGAATACTTTTTACCTTCTTTCTTCTCATTCAGGGAAGACCACCACACCAATTGAGAACTGGACCGACAGACGTCCTCCCTCGCCTTTAGCTGACTAGCTCCATGATCAATCCTCCAGCACAAGTAACTTGTGAAGCTGGCGATCGGTCGTTTTGGAAACATAGTTCCTTCCTACTGAGGAGCTTGGTCAGCTGTCGCCAACGGATGTAATCCATCCCCCTCGTTACATTTCATTCGACAATTCACCCCGGATGGGTGTCCGTTGGCCAGTGATTTTACATTTCATTCCACAATTCAAAAAAGAAAAGGTTTTTGTCCATACAGACTGTTTATTCCTTCTGTTTCGGTTTGCTTCTTCTCATTCCTTTCCCCCTCCATCCAATCTGTTGTTGAGCTGCTGATAAAAACTTATGCTTCCTCCTTCCACCATCGTCTTACAATGTGAGCTGCTTCTTGTTCGATTCCCCACAGACGGCGCCAACTGTTGACGGCTGGTTTTCGTCTCAGGGACAATAGTGGAATATTATTCCTGGGATTCAACCTTCCTTCAGCAGTGAATTTGTTTGGTTATGTGAAACCAAAAGCAAACTTTGGTAGGGGGAGGAGAGCATGCAGATTAACACAAGAAGTTAACGTGGTTCGGCGGATCGAGTCCAGCCTACGTCCACGGGCAAAAAATGGATGGTGTTTTACTATTATAATACGCTCGGGCCTACCTGTTTGTGGTCGGTCTATATGGTAACCGAGCTTGTTTTACAAAGGGAATTGTAAACTCTCTCAATCTCACCCTTTTTTTTTTGTATCTCCCTCCATCCTTTTTTTCCTTTTACAAAAAAAGACTTCTTCTTATATACTAAGTTTAAGGCGGCAAAGATGAGGCGATTGTTGTTCCCATTTCGCTGCACAGTCTTCCACGTGAACCTGTTTCATTTATTAAGCTTCATGCCCTAGGCCTGCTTCTGTTGAAAGTGAACCTGCTTCTCTGACACATCATTACATCAATATGACTCTTCACTGTAACATGCATTTTTTATAATGATGACAGCCTGACGGGTGCTTTCGGGGAGTGATATGTGTAAAGGGAAATTATAATCTTGAGACTTTTGTCGGTTGCTAAGTGATCGGCCTAATCATTTGCCGAGCCATTCGAACCATTCCGGTCCTGCCTTGAATTGTATGAACCCTTTGACTTACTAGGAATGGAGCAGAGTAGGCCCGAACCATTCCGACGAGTTAATGTGGTCAGTTTATGGAAAACCGCATCGAAACATATGCTATGGTCGGTCTAAATTGGGGGATTATTTTGGGCTTCTGTCGAGCCGAGAAGTGCTTAACATTTTTTGAATACCAGCTAAGGAAAATTCTAACCATTCTACCCCTGCCCTTGGCTCACATCGCTTGATTTATATGCTGATTTCTACCACCAACAACTTCTTCAAAAAATATCCTTAGGATTTCCCAACACTATTTGAACATGGATTCGTTGATGGTTTTCTCTTGGGGAAAATCCCAATCTAGCCATCCTGCTGCGGTTTTGATGATTGCAATCTTGATGGTCTAATTCTTAATTTGGCTTAGGAACTCAGGCGATAGCAACATAGGGACAAAAAGATCAATGTATGGGTCGAGTCTATTTATCCAGAATGGACAGATGACTACACTTATGTCTATCCTCCAATCCATCTAATCAGAATTATTAAACTCACACCATTTGACTGATTGGAAAATAGAACGTTGGACAGCACGACCTAAGGTCCGTAGCAGACCTACCTATGAAATTCCTTGGCTCGATAACCTTGATTTTAAGGAAACCAGTGACATCCGGGCTATTTCAGCAGATTTTATGAGACACGATATTAAAGAAAATCATATTGATAAATCATGGTGCCTGTTTACCACAATTGAATAATCATATATAATGGGGCAGTTTGTATTATTGAAGGCAGAGAACATTGAGATTCAAAGCCTTCACATAAATAAATGAGTGCTTGCTAAAACTTTTCTCCCTCTTCTTGAAAACCAAAGCTCTATTATGCTTTGTAAATCTCTTACTTCTTCCATATGAAGATAAATATGGTATGTGCTTGTCCCAAGTGGAATCTGGCACATCAAAACATGTTTTGTATCAAAGGTATATCTGATGAAGTATGATTATCTTTGGTGAGCGGATACCATCTCATTGCACTAAGGCAAACATTTGTTCCAGTACCTTATTTTGATCTTGTTTTCGGTATTTGACAGCAGAATTGAGATATACTATCAGATTGATTGTAAAAGGGTGTACTCACTTGGACCTTTAAGGCTATGTAGAGCCATGTGTGTCCTCGGAGAAGGCATGAGCATATCAATTTGAGAACTATAAGGAATGAGAATGGTCTTTTTTGAGGTTTGGATTTTTGACTGAAAATGAAACAGGTTTATTCCTGACATAGGCTTGAATTTTGTTTAAATTGGTGAATGTGACTCTGGGGGAAAAATTCTTTTATTCCTGTCGGATTAGCCCTCAGTTTAATTGATATTGAGTTTTTTGAAGATGTCACAACAATTGAAGTTGTTTGTAATCTCCGAGAGCTTGAAACCAATCTCTGAGAGATTATGTCAAACTGGAAGAGAATTCTTTGAGAACTTCTTTGAGAATAGCTCGAAGGAAGTCTAAGACCGTGATATGATGCTATCATTTTATAAAATGCAGTAAAATTTTTGCGTCCCTCGTCTGAAAATCATTATATTAAAGTAGTAGTCTTATAAGGAATTTGTATCTATTATTTATTTGAGGTGTGTTAAGTTTCGCATGATATAACTGTTATTCCATTTGAACACTGAAAATATAAAATACCCCTCCGTGGGAATTGGACACTTGGCTTCGTTCCTATTTGGGTGATTGTAATTGATCATGGAGTGGAGTCATCACAGGTAAAATTGAAATCCATGAGAGAACATTATTGTTAACGGTTGATTTTCATTCCAGGGACAAATCCAGAAACTCGCTCATTGAACAATCTTCCCTCAACTGTGAATTTATTTGGTTTGTTGGGAACCAAAAGCAAACTTAGCAGAAAACGAGAACAAACACAAAGATCGACAAAGAATTTACGTGGTTCAGTGGAATGGATCTAACTTACGTTCACGAGAACAAGGAAAAATACTGATTCTATACAGGTGGTCGGGTAGTGCCAAGCTAGTGTTTTCTCACTGTTTTTACTAGTAGTGCCTGAAAATAAATTAGCTAACCCTTATAAAAGTGCTCACAACCCCTTTAAATACTAAGGAAAATAATCACTATTCCACCATCCTCGTGACATCAGCCACGTGCACCCACTGCTGCCAATTAGGCTCTATGTCCCGTCTTCCGCCGAAAGTAAACCTGCCATCTGACATTTCATTAAATCACTATTTATTGGATACTGCCATATGCTACAATTATGATGACAGCCTGTAAATATATATTCACACGGGGGGCGTGTCAGAGGAAATCATCAAGTTACCCCTGCTTAGGCCAAAAAATCACCATCAACATCTGTCATATAGTTCTCGGGTTCCACCGAGTTTGGCAGTTGGTGGTGGGAACTACAATGGTGGGAGGAGATAGATGACCGGCTCCGGACCACTCATCTCATCGTAAGCTGCCTTATCCTCTCCGGACTATCAATGTGGTCGGTCTTGTCGTTACAATACGCTCAGACTGACTGATTATTGATAATGCCCAAAAGATCTCACCTCAAAAGTCATGAGGCCTCCCATAAATACCCCTCTGACTTTTTGTAACCGTGCATAAGTAACCGTGAAGCCATTATCACGTCTTAAATGCTCGTCGCGTCATGTTATGAGGCTTTTTGCCTTAACCATACCACGATGCCATGTGGTCCACTTTTACTTCAACCCAAAAATGCGTGTAACCGTCATACACACGCCATCCCAAGCGTTTTTTCATCTCAACCGTTCATCTAAAATCAAACGGCCTGCCAAGATCCACCTTACACGTGGCGCTTAACCAGCCCTTCCTGTCAAGATCTAAAGGTTGGAATCTACCATACCTCCCTTATAAAATCAGACCAATGTGCATCCTTACCCCCTTACTTGCTTCCTCTTCATTTTCGACCGAGCTTTTACACTTCTTCGTGCTATGTTTTAGCAACTCTGCCCTCTCCGACACACTTTCCAAACGTCGGTCTCATCTTCCCAACTCAAGTAAGTTCCTCAAACACTTTATTTTCTCTGTTTGCTCTCTGTTTTATGACTTGTTTTGTGATTTGTTTTGTGATTTGGGGGTGGATTGAGTTGCTTCACTGTGTTCGCTTGCATTGGTAGTTCATGGGTTTTCTATTTAGGGAATATGAATTTGTGGATTTACTTTGATGCATTTTCTAATGGTGGCTTTCAAGACTTAAAATTTTGATGTTGCTTAGGGTGTTTAGAGCTTTTTAGGGTTTAGCACTTGGTAGAGAAGGGACTGACAGACCCTCGGGAGAGATTTAACTAACCATAACTTTTACTGATCATCCTCCTCGTCCCGTGTTTCTTTAGGGATGTCTGACTCAGAGTCTTCCTCCTCCCCCACCCCCTTGAAAATCCTACCACCTAACGTGTCATTCCGGCCAGTGGAAGTACGTCATCTACGTGTTTCTCTCGGGCCTTATCCCACACGTCCCACCATCTCCCCCCAAAACGTTTGGTAGGCTTTAACCGTCATGCTGACCTTTTTGCTCTGCCTTTAAATTTCTATCTCTTATCTCCTTTACTTATCCATTTATTTTATGTTTGTAGGAATGTCTTCCAAGAAAGATATAAGCAAAGTCGTCGAGGAACTGGCTAGGAGGGTTAGTGGGGGATCTAGGGGAGGCCGAAGTAGACTTATGACTCCCCTTCCTCCTGATACCAGACAAAAAACTAGTCAGATAGCCTCCTCATCTGTTGGACCCTCATACGTTTCGAAGCCGACCCCATCATACCAACAGCTGGGCACATCCCATCCGACTTCTATGGCCGGGGGGTCATCCATCCCTCAGGAGATCCCCACTACTCCTGGTCCTAAAAAGCGCCAACTCCATCAGGTCAGGAGTGATGAGGCCGATGAGCCTACTGCCAAGACCCCTAAAACATCCGTAGCTCAGAAGGGCAAACAGACAGTGGCCTCCACGGACTCTGACGACAGCATCCCACCCCTAGGGGCCAATGATCTTCCTGATGGGGTAAGGGATCAGTTGACGCACCTCACCCAGCTTTCAATCGAATGGAAAAGGTGGTCGACCTCGAGAAAGCCAAGAAGCTCAAGGACCTATCCCTTGAAAAGGTGGTCGACCAGTCTTGAGATTCTCTTCACCAGGTAAATACATCCATCTTCCAACTATCTGACCATTTTACCTTCTCTTACTGACTTGGTTCTTTTGCTTGTAGATGGCCTATATGCTGTCCATCAACCGTGACCTGATCGTGAGCACCCTCTTTAAAGAAGGTCAGGCTCAAATACTTCAGAGCCGTCTGACCGAGTAGGAGCAAGAACTGACTCGCCAGCAGGACATTGCAAAGACCGAAATTGATAAGCTCAACTCAAAGGTTCGGGGCCTTAAACAGTCCGAGACCGAGGCGCAATCTGAGGTCGGTTCCCTTTGCAAGGCCTTGGTATTCATAAAGAAAGAGAGGGACGAGGCTAGGTCCGAGGTCCAAGATCTGAAGAACGAGGTCATGTCCTCGAAATGGCAACTAAGATCCTCAGAGAAAAATCTGAAAGAGACATCTGACCGACTAGAGAATTCCTTCGAAGATCTGAGGAAGATGGGGGCTAAAAGGCTCTGTCAGTTAGAGTCGGTGAGGGAGGAGGCCAAAATTGAGGGCATGGAAAACTGCGTTGGAATCTTTGAGATGCTTCAGCCGAGAGTAGATCTGGAAATGGTCCGCAGCGTCGTGCGAATATGTAAAGGGGAAGTCTCTCTGGATAATGCTTGTCGAAATTTATTGGGGACCCCGAGGATGACCTAGACCCTGAGGTCGGTGGGGATCCCGACTCCATGTTTGCCATACCTTACGAAGCTGAAGTCGGCCCCTCATCTTCCGTAGCCGACCCTGAACCCAGCCATTTGCCCGACCCCGAGCTGTTAACAACACCGGACCATGAGGGAATGTTACATCCTCGTACCAATCAGAATAATGGTCATATGAGAGATACTCTGACCCTATGCTGAAGAGAAATCTAGGCTCGATGGGACGTCACCCGACCCCGAGCTGTTAACAACGTCGGGCCACGAGGGAATGTTACCTCTTTTTACCAATCAGAATAATGGCCATGAGAGATATACTCTGACCCCATGCTGAAGAGAAAACCAGGCTCGATGAGACATCGCCCGACCCCGAGCTATTAACAATACCGGGCCACGAGGAAATGTTACCTCCTCGTACCAATCAGAATAATGGTCATGGGGGAGATACTCCAACCCCATGCTGATGATAAATCCAGGCTCGGTGGGATGTTAACCGACCCCGAGCCAGTGGTGCAATATGGCCTCGGCGGAACGAATACAGCCTCAAGCCGGTGGTACAAGGTGAGACTTAACCACGAGGGAAGATTTTCAACCTCTGATGCTCCATGAATCCTTGTAAAGGCGTCCATGCCCATGTCATTCATAAAAAATGAAATCATGACTCAAACAATGTTAGCACTGTGGAGGTAACTTAGCACATACTCCGTAAGCACTTAAAACTAACAAGGCGGGCGCCCAAGGCAGCATCCTACCTTGGGCTACCCAAAATAACAATTCTAAACCTCTCAAACTCGGTGTGTCTGGTAGTTCATCGTGATTTAGCTGGTAATTCACGGGGGAAGAACCTCCCCGAGTTTGGCCTCCCTAAAGCTACAAAGGTCATGGAGGCACTCTGGTCGTCCCCGTTCCGTGTGTCTGATGGTTCATCGTGGTTCGGCTGATAACTCACATGGGAAGAAACCTCCCCGTGTCTGGCCTCCCCAATGCTACAAAGGTCATGGAGGCACTCCGGCCGTCCTCGTGCCGTGTGTCTGATGGTTCATCGTGGTTTGAATGATAACTCAAGGGGGAAGAAATCTCGCCATGTTCGGCCTCCCCAAGGCTACAAATGTCACAGAGGTACTCTGGCCATCCTCGTGCCGTGTCTGATGGTTCTCAGCGGGATCAACCAGACAACTCTCGGGGGAAGAAACCTCCCCTGATTCAGCTTACTCGTGTTCTTTCCTCAAAAATACAAGTCAAGGGGTAGTAACGTTCCAGCCTCGTGGGTTTGATAATGACACTAAGGATTGGTGTGCCACGAGGGGTTCGTGTTTTTCCCGCATGTACTTCATCCATTCATGCGTTCTGGATCCTCAAAAGTGAAGGTACCTATGTCGGAGCGTTTCCATCCAGGGGTTTGATAATGAAACTAGGGATTGGCGTGCCATGGGCTTGGCGTCTTCTCTAGATACCGAACACCCCTTATCCGCGAGCATATCTCAATAATATCGAACACGTCTTTTCCATCCAAATAAGAAACAAGTAAAGTGGACAAGTTTAATTTGAAAGGAAAAGTCTTATTCATATTCTTGAGATCTATTGCCATTCTTACAACTCTTTGCGGGTCATTTCAAGAGAGGCTTTACAATAAGTTTTTCATTCTTATGTGGTCGTCCAACAGTATTCTTCTGGTCTGAACTTGATTCCGATGTTTCTGATTAACTTAACAGGGTTCCTGCGCGCCGAGCTCTCTGAAAGCATCTCTGCTCAATACATGTCTCGGTCAGCAACTTGCACCCTGATCTCCTAGTGGTCCACCATCAACTTATTCTCTCTTTACCTTGCCCCATGTGGCCACTACATAATAAACGGGTGGCACTCATGGAAACTGATCGAGTGCCCCCAGCACACCGGTTCGCCTGCCATTTCATCACGACTACCGTGGCCGTGAGT
Source organism: Zanthoxylum bungeanum (assembly GCA_019454045.1). Lineage (NCBI taxonomy): Eukaryota > Viridiplantae > Streptophyta > Magnoliopsida > Sapindales > Rutaceae > Zanthoxylum > Zanthoxylum bungeanum. Next base: position 43,244 of record SKCR01040639.1, read on the forward strand.
CCGAAGATTTGACAGGTCGAACAACTGCCACGCATTCTCTATGAGTAACTTGTTCGTTTATGAGTGGCGGCGTGGAAGTGTCACCCATTCTTGAAGTTTCATTTCATTCTACAGCTCAGTCCCAATGGGTAACTACTGGTAACTTTTTTTACATATCATTATGCGGCTTAGGGAGGCGAGCTACTAGAAGTACTTCCTCAACATCTCAACATTCCATGTCTTCCTGAGCGGGGTGTCGTCCAGCTGTTCCAAAAGATAGGCACCCGACCTGATGACTTCCATTACTCTGTATGGCCCTTCCCACTTGGCTTCCAGTGAACCTTCATCGAGCCTTCAGGTATTCAACGTGACTCATCTCAAGACCAAGTCTCCAGGGAGAAAGGATCGCACCCTGACCTTCTTATTGTAAAAACGGGCCATCCTATATTGATAGATGATCATATTGATTGCTGACCTCTCCATTTTCTCCTTTATCAAGTCGAGATGGTTCCTGGCGAGCTCTTCATTCTGCCCGGTCTCAAAATGGTTTATGCGGTGGGTGGCCACTCTGAACTCTACTGGGATGACGACCTCACATCCATAGGCTAAGAAAAACGAGGTTTCGCCAGTGGAGTATTTGTAGGTTATCTGATACGACCACAGAACTTCTGGTAGCTCCTCGACCCACAAGCCCTTGCAAGACCCAAGTCTCGCCTTCAGGTTAGCCTTGATCGTCTTGTTAGTCGCTTTGACCTGCCCACTAGAATTTGGATGAGCTGGTGAAGCGAACTTTAGTGCAATTTGGAGATCTTCGTAAAGCTTCATGAAATCCTTGTTGTCGAACTATTTCCCATTATCAGTAATAACGGCCTGGGAAATCCCGAACCGGCAAACAATGTTTTTCCTAACAAAGTATGTTCCATTCTTCTCTGTAATGGTAGATGGTGGCTCGGCTTCCACTTACTTAGTGAAGTAATCAATGGCCACAATTACGTATTTTGCCTGACCTCGACCAACTGGCATTGGTCCAATGATATATATCCCCCACTAGGCAAACGGCCACGGGCTAGCCAGTGTAATAAACTGTTCGGGTGGCCTGTGTGGTATGTTGGCATTCTTCTAACACTCACCACATGCCTGAGCTACCCTGGATCCGTCCTGATGCATAGTTGGCCAAAAGAATCCATGCCTAAATGTCTTATACGTAATCGACTGCCCTCCGGCATGGCTACCACAAATCCCTTCATGTATTTCCCTGAGTATATAGTATGCTTCCTCGGGTCCAAGACACCTCAGGAATAGTGTCGTATATTCCCTTCGATACAAAACCCCATCTATCAAACGGAACTTGGTACTCCGGTACTTTAGCTTCATGGCTTCCTTCTTATCTTCCGGCACTTCTCCCGTCCCCAAATACTTCCTGATAGGATCCATCCAATAGGCTTTTCCCCCTCCCCTCCACTTTCATGACCTCTTGTTTCCCTACACTCCTCATCTGCAAACAACCCAAAGGAATAGTCCGGGGGGTTCCTGATTTAATAGATGATGCCAGCCGAGCTAGGGAGTCTGCCTGGTGATTGATTTCCCGACCGACTTACTCGAACAACACATTCATCATCCTCCCAACAATCTTTTTCACCTCGGCCTGATAGGCGATCATGTTCGGCTCCCTTGCCTAGAACTCGACATTCAACTGCTGGATGGCCAGTTGGGAGTCACTTTTTACTGTCACATCTCGGACCCCAACTTCCATGCAAAGTTTCAGCCCGGCTAGGATAGCCTCATACTCGGCCTTATTGTTGGTTTTTCTCCGAAGACAAATCTCAAAGCATACACCAACTCTTCCCCTTCACTATTTCAGAGGATCATCTCGGCCCCACAGCCTTGTGAACTGACTGACCCGTCCATAAATAGCTCCCACTTGGCTTCTGCCACTGCCAAGACTTAAGGCCCCGTGAATTCGGCAATAAAATCTTCCAGAGCCTGCCCCTTGATTGCCACCATAGGCAGGTAAGATATATCATACTCGCTCAACTCGACCGACCACTTCACCAATCGGCCTGAAACTTCTGGCTTATGCAAGATTTATCTTAGGGGGTGGCCATTGTAGACCCCAATAGGATGGGCTTGGAAATAGGGCCGCAACTTCCGTGTTGTCGTGACCAAAGATAGGGCCACCAGTTCATGGGCCGGATATCTGGTTTTCGCATCTAGCAAGGCCTTACTAGTATAGTACATTGGCCTTTGGATCTTGTTAGCACATTCAGAAACAACTAAGTACATGAACAAAGTCTCCTGGAATCAGTTTGGCTAATAGAGGAGGTTGAGCCAAATACTGCTTCAATTGCTGGAATGCCTCCTCACACTCGGCCGTCCAGCTGACCTCCTTCTTGGCCTTCTTAATCAGCTTGAAGACGTTATGACACTTGTTTAGGTGGCTTTGGAGATGAACCAGTTCAGTGCTGCCACTCGACTTGTCAGATTCTGCACCTCCTTAACCGTCCTCGGAGATTTCAAATCCAAAACAGCTCCGATCTTCTGCGGATTGGCCTCAATGCCCCGAATACTGACCAAGTACCCCAAAGATTTACCCGAGGACACCCTGAAAGCACATTTGTCTAGATTAGGTCTCATATTGTGCTTTCTCAGCAATTCAAAAGTCTCATGAGGTCGGCCAAATGATCTTTTAGCTTCTTAGTCATGGTTATCATGTCGTCGACATAAACCTGTATGGTTTGCTGATGAGGGACTTGAAAACCTTATTCACCAGCCTCTGATAAGTAGCCCGGTCATTCTTCAACCCAAAGGGCATACCTTGTAGCAATACAGCCCCTGGTCAGTGATGAAGGATGTCTTCTCATCGTATTCAGGGTGCATTTTGACCTGATTATAACCTGAGAAGACATCCATGAAACTGATCTACCTTTGGGAGTGGGAAACTATCATTCAGGAAGGCTTTGTTGAGGTCGGAGAAGTCTACACACATCATCTATTTCACATTGGCCTTTTACACCAAAACCAAATTAGATACCCGTTCAGGGTACTTCTCTTCCCTGATGAAGCCAGTTTTTAACAACTTCTCGACCTCGGCTCTTATCACCTCGTAGCGCTCTTGATTGAATATCATTCTCTTATATTTAACTGGTTTGTGAGCCCGGTCCACTGCTAGGCGATGGCTGATGAATCTTGGATCAATCTCGGGCATATCACCATGCCCCAGGCAAAAATATCTGCATATCCTTTCAAAAACTCGAGCAACCCCTGCTTCAAGTTCCTCTCCAAACTTGCCCCAACCTTTATTATTTTTCCGGGGCCAAATAGCTCTACCGGCTCCAAATCTTCTCATGCCCCCAACTGAGCAAAGTCCTTGGGTCGAGAATCTGGGGACTCGACCCATTCGTCTTCTTCCTCTCTCTCTTTTCTCTTCTTGCATCCCTCCTCGATACAGAGCGTTTCCTTATAGACGGTGGAAAAACAACTCATTGCCGTCTTCTGACTCCCACAAACCACCCCAACTCCCTCCCGAGTCGGGAATTTTAACTTCAAGTAATAGCAAGAGATGGTCATCTTTGACTTCATCATGAAGGGCCGGCCCACAATAACCTGAAAGCTATTCAGGAAATCGACCACTGTGAAATCCATCATCATGGTCCGAGTATGGGGTTGTTCAAATTGTTGTCGCCAACTGTATCTGACCTAATGGGACAACATTCGCGCCTCCAAACCCGTACAATGTTGTACCATCATGGGTCAAAGTGGTGTATTCCACTACTAATCCTTCCAAGGTCTCTTTGGAGATTATATCTACTGCACTGCCGGGGTCTACCAAAATTTTATCCACCTCGGCCCCGCCGATCACAGCTTTGATTATCAGTGCATCATCATGAGGGTAGCTTAAGCCTTTGGCATCCTCCTCTGTAAACATGAATGGGACAGATCGATCGCTCTGGATCCTTGGGGAATTATCCGTTGTTAGACCTTCCGACCTCTTTATCCGGAAATAATTTTTTCTTGCCCGGTTTGAGTCCCCGACCAATGTTCTTCCCCCCGCAATAGTGAACATCGGCCTCAGCTTCCTGCTTTGCCGGGCAAATATGACTTCTCGGTCAATGTAGTCGTTCAGATAGCCATTCGGCGCCAAATTTTCCAACTGCTCCCGCAGATCTCTGCATCCTTCCGCTGTGTGCCCTCTCAGATTATGGTGCACACAGTATGACCTCTCATTTTTCTTTTTGATAGGGTACTTTCTCATGTCGGGCTCCATCAATAGGCCCTTATCTTGGATTTCCTTAACGATCTGAGCCAAAGGTCTGTTCAAAGGCGTGTAGCCCGCTCCTCCTGCCATATGGTTAACCTTGACAGGTGCCCTTCTATCTTGGGAAGCATTATTCTGCTGCATCGGCCTGAACTCCTTATATCTCGGGGGCAGCCTCCTTATTTCCCCACCCGAACCCTTTTAATTTTTAGGTCGGATCATCCTCTGTCTTTGAGTACTCTCTCCTCGAGCAGTCTTCTCTTCCCCTTCCATCGAAAAAACTTCTTCGCCATCTCCAAAACCGTGGCATAGTCCAGCACATCCTGGATCCTCAAGTGAGTCCACAACTTTCCGACCTTGAGAGCCGCTTTACAACTTTCCAACGCCTCCTGGGACTCATACGCCCTTATCTCCAGCACCATGTTGTGATACCTTTCAACAAAGTTCTTCAGGGACTCATCGTCTCCTTGCTTCACCAACCTCAATGCCCCCACTGTTTTCCTCGCACACATGCCCCTTTAAAATGATGCACAAAGGACTTCCTCAACTGAGAGAAGCTACTGATACTCCCTGATGTCAAGCTTCTGAACCACGAGCTTGCTGACCAGCCTAGGGTCAAAGGGAACACCTTACAGATGGCCTCTCCCACTATCTCTTGGACCTCCATCACTAAAACAAATATCGCAACATGGGACTTAGGATCAGTATGACCCTTGTAAAGGTCCATGGAAGGCATAGTGAACCTTCTAGGAAACTCCATTGATAAAATCTCATTCGTAAAGTGAGAGGTTGTCTCTCAATCCTGACCGTCTCTTATCCCCCATTTCATACTTTTTTCCCACTTCTTCATCTCCTTCCTAAACCAACTCTTCATCTGGTTCTTGGAGTTATCACGCTCTTTTCCATGAGCTTCCCCATGTTTACCGCCCTGTGCACGGTACCTCATGTGAATGGAGATCCCCCACTTTTCCCCAAGGTACCCCCCTTCGGTTACTCTCTGCGAAACGTGGGCTGTTGCTAGAAGACTCCGACGATTTCCTGCCGTTTTCCTATTCCCATAACTCTCATTCTGGTAAAACTTCGGTTATTATTGCTGATCTTACTCTTTGGACGTTCCTTCTCCCGCCTTCGTCGCCCTCGTCAACCCTTTTTTTTCTGGCTATCCTTCTCTCCTTCCACTCGGACCAGCTTCCATTTGTTCCTCATTTCTCTTTTCTAGTCTCTCCAGCTTTTCCATCATGGCCTGAAGAAAAGACTGGTTGGACTCCCTCTCTTTTCTCATTTTTTCTTCCAACTTTTCCATCCATTCCGTTGTTGTAATTCTGAAGATCTGTGGTTCCCTTCTTCCGCCATCATCTTAATACGTCTATTTCTTTTCGTTCTATATCCCCACAGACAGCGCCAACTGTTGACGATTGATTTTCGTTCCAGGGAAAAATATAGAAACTCGCTCCTTGAATAATATTCCATTAAACTGTGAATTTATTTGGTTTGTTAGAAATCAAAAGCAAACTTAGTAGAAAACGAGAACAAACACAAAGATAGATAAATAATTTACGTGGTTCGTCGGAATGGATCCAACCTACGTCCACGGAAATAAGGAAAAAGACTGATTCTATAACTTGATCGGGCTTGGACGACCTCTTTTTACAGGTGGTCGGGTAGTGCCAATCTAGTGTTTTCTCACTGTTTTTACTAGTCGTGCATGAAAATAAATTAGCTAGCCCTTATAAAAGTGCCCACAACCCCTTTAAATACTAAGGAAAATAACCACTATTCCATCATTCTCATGACGCCAGCCACGTGAACCCACTGCTGCCAATTAGGCTCTATGTCCCGTCAGTTCCGCTGAAAGTAAACCTGTCATCTGACATTTCATTAAATCGCTCTTTTTTGGATACTGCCATACGCTACAATTATGATGCCAGCCTGTAAATGTCTGTTCACGCGGTGGCGTGTGTCAGAGGAGAATCATCAAGTTACTCCTGCTAAATCTGAACTTTGTGGAGAGGACGAGCTCCCGTGCTGAGCTTACCATGCTACACCCGACCTGACCAATATTATCCCGAGCTCTCTCATCTGGTCAGTCAACTGGGGTCAAACCTATCATGCTCTGTCGAGCTCAAGTAATCGGGTCGGACCCAATGTCCTCGATCTATGGTCCCAGTATTGCCTTATTCCTCGGGACGGTAGAATGTTGGAGACCGAGCCCGACCACCCTGTCGGATCAGGTATCCAACAATCTCTTAGGGCTACAACATTCTGAATGTGAAATTTCCTTCCTGCCCTTCTCGAGCTCTTGGCCATACTTAGGCCCAAAAATCATCATCAACAATTGTCAAGACGGTATGCATTTTAATTGAATAGGATTTAAAAGATATCGAAGGAGAAAAGCTAGAAAATGGTAGAATTTTGAAGGATTCACAATTACGGTTGTTTAAGTTCTTTTTGGAAAACTTGTATCTGAAAGATCATGTTTAGGAGGCCAATCGAATAAATCTCAAAATATATATATATATGTGTGTGTGAAATCTCAAAATTTTCTCATAAATATTTTAGTTAATCTTCTCAACTTGGAAGCAATCCAATTGAATTGTAACACTTTAAAATACTTTATTCCATTTGAATTATTGTAATAGCCTTTACTTACGCGCCAATGGTAGCTAAAACATCTTCAAAACATTTTAATGTGATCTACACATACTAAATTACTAGAATCATAGACAAATCTTAATAAAAAGAAAAATCATACTAATCAAATAGTGATAGAATCCTAATTAAATAGAAAAACAATAAAAGTAGTAAACATAATATGGCTGAGTTTGGTAGAGTATCACATTGAGAGTATAAATTAATTTATAAGTTATAGAATAAAACCTAGAGTATAAAATATCGTATAAAAATAATCTCATATGGTGAGATTATAATTTTGTGAAAGTATAAGTTAACTTATAATCTAGCGTTAACAACGTATTTGGTGAAGCATTTTAACGCTAATATTAACGCTCACAAAATGCTCCACCAAACTCCCATATATGTTGACACCGTGTTATCGGCAATATCATTATTTATAAATAATTTGTTTGTTGAAATAATACATTAATTATGTACTTCAGATATTTTTCAGAATATAATGCATATAACTATTCTGCAACCGCATTAGGTTACTTGGAGTCGAGCCTTGAGGAGGTAAGGAGTTAAAATATATTTGGAGTTGTCCATCCTTTTTTTTATTTAAAAAATTAAAAAAAAAAATCTATGCAACCAAACTATTTCAAAAACAACAAATTAAAGGCGATTTTATTTGTCGCTTTCAGTCCCCAAATGAAAAAAAAGGTAAAATAATGTGAAAAAATCTATTTTGTCATAAGGTTCTAACCCTATGCGGAATTATATACAATAATTTAAGACATGTCCTAATTTTATTTTTATGGATTAAGAACATGCACCTTTAAGTTTAAAACAGATATAAATAGAGCAATATATCAACAGTAAGAAAAATCAACATCGGATTTTGTTAACGAATTGGAAAACTCTCACGAGTAAAAATCCACTCTGGGTATATAGGCTACCTGCCAAATCTACCATAAGAGAAAAACTTACAGCGATGGTATAAGACATATGGTAGCAACTCTACCGACTCAAATACCTCTAAACTGTAATAACTCGAAGAACTCCTCGAGCCCGCGCCAACCGGACTTCTTCAGAACCTCTGAAGTTTCTGAGTGGATCAACCATGCGAACTCACAACGCCAGAACTCCAACTACCAATCTACCTATGTGTTGATGGTTGTCAAAGAATAATCTTACCAAAGCAAGGAAGACAATGGAATCAATGAGGTCTTATAGGTTGATTATCCAGAAGAAAGAAACAAAGTATATGATGGCTTTCAAAATAGTGTTCCTTCAACTGGTTAAAGTGGCTAAGTATTTGTTTAAATAGGTAGGGGAAATATAAGTTTTTCTTTGTGCAAAACTGGCTCAAAACACGTCCAAAATAACCCACTTACGAACGGGCGTTCGAACGCCCCCTCAAACACACCTCAAATGCAAAGTTTCCACCTCTGGGTATTAGAACGCTCAGACGAACTCACGCGAACGCACGTCGCGGATTGATTTTGAGGTGCAACTTAAAACGCTTGTAACTTTCTCGTCCCTTGGCCAAAAATACGTTATATGTACGAGATTGTCTTCGAGTCTACTTTCCAATGAAACTGACCTCATGTCAATTAGAGCTCTAAATATTTTGTAATGTCCAAAAGAGTGAACGTCATTATGATATCTCCATATGATATTGTCCAAATACTTGTCCAATTGTTTCGAAATCTTCAAAACTCATTAATTACAACTCAATTGAACTTATTTTGTTACGGAAGTTATCAACACACATGGAACTACCGTAATGTAACAAGCATAATTTGAATTCAACTAATGTTAGATACTTAGATGATTGAATAATCAAATATCTAGTCTTATAGAGTAAAATAATCTTGAATATAGTAAAAATAAAAATTAATCTCTAATCAAAGATCTATAATTGTTGCTTCTAGGAAAAGTGGGAGTAGTAACCAAGCTATAATATGATATTTGATACTCTATTTAAAAGTAGGATCCAATAAACACAAAACTGAACTCAGAAGGTCATTCATGTCATCTTGAATTAAAATTTTTTATATAAAAAGGTATATATATAATAAAAATTTAATTATTAAAAATTACATAGATTTTTTTTTCTATATTACCCAAACACGGTATCAAATGTTGGGAAATATATTTTTGCAAAAACAATCAATAAATTAATAGAATTTCAAATGTTTTCAATGTCAAATTATAAAATGAAAATAAAATATAATAAACCAATGGGGCACTTATTCAACTTTAGGTTAGTTTACCCATAATTTTTTTGTCAAACAAGAAAGCATTATTCTTTTTTTCCCCTTTTAATAATATGGGTATTGTCTTAGGTCTCTGCACTTGAGATACCTAGATATCAAACTAAAAAAATAAATCGATTAGATGGAGGGATATATCGTATTTATAAAATTAAATGACTCCCTTTCACAACCTTACTAGCTAATATTATAAGACAACTTAACGGTCTCAATCAATTGAGTGTGTTCAAACTTCACGCCCCCAAGGGGTGTGGCTTGGTGGTGAAGGGTCCAGAATCTCACTTTGAGGTTTTGGGTTCGAATCCAGGGGGTGCAACTTCTTGTAAGAGCCTGGGGCAGCCGGGGGTTTTACCTGCGCCGCGGCCCAGAATGGGTGGTTTGGTGGCGGGGTTTCCAACGATTTCAAAAAAAAAAAAAAAAAAAAAAGTGTTCAAACTTCAAAGTCTATTCTTTGAGGAGGAAAAATACTAAGAACTTTGGCTTGAAAAAATGGAAAAATAAACTCACAAGTTTCAATAAACTTAACACACACATATATATAATATTATTTATTCCGATAAATATGTTTGAAGATATGCCATGACAGACAAAATAATAATAATTTATTAATTTGCATGTTCAAGACATGCCCTCAAATAAAACAGTAGCCCTGATAATAAAAATCCACGCCTTCATTATTCAAAGAAAAACAAATAATGGGAAACTTGTAAAATTTTACGTTGCATTTGATAGAACTTCGCTATAATATTAACGTTAGTGTTTCGATATTATATCAAACACTTATTTAATGTTAGTGTTAATATTCACAAAATCATAATATCATAAAATCAACTTCTTTTTTTTTTTCACTAACTTATAAATAACTTATACTCGATAAAGAATATTCTCTATTAAACGCATCAATAAAATTCCAGCGCATAAATATAGAGAGGTGACAAGTGGTGCAAATACGCGTATGTAAATGATTGGATGGCCAAAAGAACAAACAAATATCAAAGCAAAAACCGAATTTTCCAGGAGCTTTCCTATCAAATTAGGACTCTGACAAATGTACAGCTTATTTGTAATTCAACTCTAACATTATTACTGCCGATTTTGGTGGGTTAAGTGAACAAAACTTGGGGTTTCAGCTCATTGAACCAGAAGCTGCCACATTTTTGACCCACTATGTGGATTGAGGACGAGTGGACACAATGAGCCTTATATGGTACCCATGTGGCCATTAGCCAATAATGTATTAGATTAGGGATAAAAATAAATAAAATATATATATGACTCGAACCGAATGCTTTCTCCAACCCATCGCCGTGCAAAGATCGCATATTCAAATCAGAAATTTTATTAAAATATTTTTTATAAATTAATAATTTATCCCATTAAAATGAAAATTATTTACTATATTTTATAAAAATTAAATTTTACTCGCACTAAATCAAATTCTAACTACCTACTCAAACTCACAAATAGGGATGATAAAACGAATTGACGAAACGAATTTATATTGAATCTTAAATGAATCGAATCAAAATGTGATAGATTCATATTCGATTTGTTTATTAAATAAATCATAATATCATGATTCATATTCGATTCATTTATTAAACGAATCGAATATTCGATTAGTCATGATATTTTTTAATAACATAATTTATTATAATTTATTTACATTAATTCTTCATAAATATATACATATTTTATATGTCATTAATATATTATTAAAAATAACTCATCAAATATCGATAATATTATTTTTTCTATGGTGATTATCCATAATTTCTCGAATCTTAATTAAAAAATAACAATAGAAAATAATAAAACGAATTTTAAACGAATCAACTTAAATTCGTATTCGATTCGTTTAATAAATAAATTGATTCGAATTGACTCATTTAATAAACGAATTCAGTTTTTCAAACTCTTATTCGTTTTAAAACGAATCAAATCCAGCGAATAAACTAATTCTAACCCAAATTACTATTCCTACTCACGAAAGACTTGAGGGACGTTTTCAGCAACTCAGATTATGAAGAAAGAAAAGAAAGTTATTAACTAAAGAGAAGGAAGAAATACAAATAATACATACCAGGAGTACAATGCTTAGCGTGAGCTCTGTCAGGACAGTAACATTGGAAATGGTAAGTGGAATTATCGAAGCCACACTTGCCACCACTTTGCTGACAGACGCTGCAATCACTCGCTATCCATTTCAACACAAATCCTCTTCTCACCATTTCTTCAATCTCAATTACATTATGATCATCATCTCCATTCGTATTTACAAACGCCGCCACTGATTCTTTACATTCCTTGGAAGCAGAACCCAAATTAGAATCATCCTTAAACATGGCCAAAACCGTACCACTTGATGAGCAATTACCAGGCTGCAGCTTGTGCTGTAACAATTCCTCAGGCAATGAGTTGCTGCAATTGTATAGCAACACGACTTCTTTTTGGTCAGGAGGCAGTTGAAACTCTCCAGGAAGAATAGACAAGTTTTTGATATGAGGAAAATTACAACCACCATTGTAATTTGCTTCCAAAACGGCTGCGTTTGAGACTATAACAGACCGATTGTCATAGAAAATTTTCTGAACAATGTAATCGGTGTCACTTGAGAGTTTGAGAACTGGGTTCCCTTTGTTATTGCATGAGAGCTTGAATCCAGGGTACCCACAAAAGGGTTCTTGTTGGTTCTCAATATAGAATGGGTAGCTTATGTTTTGGCCATCGCCACAGGTTTTTGTGACACAGGCTAGATATGGAGGGTCGATTTTTCCTGAGACTGTTCTTGCTAGAAACAAGACAATGAATATACAGAAGCTTGTTAATGGAGAATCTGCAATTTGGGATATGTTCATTTGTGATGTTTGTTGAATCTGTGAACAGAATTGAGCGAGAGAGAGGAGATGAATTGTGATGATTGAAAAAATAATATGAGACTGGGCAAGATAATATGTTTGACTTGCAATTGCAGTCTTTTTCTTTGACAAGCCTCACAAATTAGACTGTTGAATTTAAGACAACGACTCAAAAATAACATATAATTGAATTTGAATCCGTGTTAAATTTTTTTATGCTTTATTTTTTATAATTTTCTTACGCACATCATAATATATATTTTTTAAAATAATTAATATAAAACTCTTCAATATGGAATCTAAGTTTCATTAAAATAAAGTACGGTCAGTATTAAAGAAACAAGAGCAAGTTGACAAAATTGCAATGAATTTTGCAGTGTATTAATGAGATTTGTTAATGTAGAAATTTGTACAGTTTATGTATGCACTTTTAATTTAATGTACCTTGTTTGTTTCTTTGTAGACCAATGGAGGATTTGACACCGAACTTTCATTGTATAACAGTTGAAAAGTATATGAAATTGGGTAAATGTATATTTATTTTTGAATGTGTAAAAGTTTGCCTTAATAGTAATATGGACATGCTGTTCTCGGGAAACGGCGTGGTGTATTTGTAAAAGTGTTAGACAGTAAAAAATTGTAATAATCATCCAATCGATCTAGCAGTCAAATCATCCAATCAGTTTAATAATCGAATCCTTCAATCGGTCTAGTAACTAAATCGCTCAATCGGTCAAGTGGTCAAATCGCCCAACCAGTCAAAATAACAATCGAACCAATGAGCAGTTGCACAAACACGATCTGACAGTTGAATGATACAATACACGTTCCTAACAGTTACTATAAATAGCACATCATAATATGAAGCACAATCTCACATTTACCACGACTTGGAGGCGCTACTTAGCAATTGTTACAAGTGGCAAAAAAAGGAACGGGGAGTTACAAAACGTGAAGTGCCACACGACCCAACAATTAACAGAGACTAAAAGCACGACTTAAGCAGTTATCACATATGACAGAAGAGGAAGCAATGAGTTGCAAGACATGGGATTCAACTAGACCTGGCCACCAGTCCAGTTTGGTTCTGAATCGAAACCGAACCAGTCGGTTCCCGGTTCCATGAGTGTGAAATCAGAACCGGATCGGATAATTCCGGTTCGGTTCCGGTTCCACACTTAAGTGCTTTACAAAACTTGGCTCATTCTCTCCTAACTTAAGAATATGACCAAATACAATTAAGTGTTTTCTTAATAGGATTAATGAAATGTGATAATTTTTCCAGACCATCTTGAACACATAAATTAAGGACATGACATGTGCAATGAACATGAAAAAATCGACCCTCTAAATTTGGTTAGCATATTTCTATTAAATCAGTGATTGATGCAGTATTTGCAGATGCATTATCAAAACTAATTGTTAAAAATTTACCTAATAAATCAAATTCATCAAAAATTACTTTCATCATTTCATAAATATTTTGTGCAGTATGTTGTTCATCAAAAACTCTAAATGTCATAAGTCATTTTTGCATGTTCCATGATGTATCAACCCAATGACAAGTCACACCCATGTATGAGTGTGTTCGCCAATGATCACTTCAAATATCAGAACAAATAGAAAGACGACCTTTAATCTCTAAATGTTTCTTTAAAATAATTTTATCATCTTTGTATAATTTAAAAATTTGACGTTTTGTTGTATTTCGAGTCATTCTACAAGCAGCAGGATTTAAAGCATTTTGAATGTAATTAGTAAAAGCAAGTTTTCACCAAAACTTAAAGAAAGATGTGTCATACAAGTTAATTTAGCAAATTCTTCTCTATTTTTAGCATCAAAATATTTAAATAAATCTAAAGAACTCATACTTCTACTAGATGATGTGTACCTGCCCATTTGAGTTTGCGGTTTGTATCAAGTCCAAGCTCAACGACATGATGTCTTTCCAAGTGGTTGTTCATATTGCTGTATCCACCAATAAATTTGTAAGAAACCCCACAATAGTTGCATACTGCTCTTGGACCTTCATTTTCTGTATCGATTAAATGAAAATGAATTTTGAAAACATCCGAGGAACGAGACCTAACTTCTCTTCTTCGTGTCCCGATACTAGGGCCGCTCTCTTGGGTTGGCACATTTGACATTGTTTTCTCAGATGAGCTTGCGATTTGTTGTTTAAGAAATTTTAAAGAATGCGAGAATTGAGAATGATAAATTGTAGTTGTAGATGAGAGAATTGAGAATGAGAGAATTGAAAATTGAGAAATTGGTGTGTTGAAATAATAAAAAATGACAACTATTTATACATTTTAAGAATATTTTTGTGATACCTAAAATACCCCTAATTTTAGCCGTTTTATTAATGTTATTAGGGGTAATTTAGTAATTCCTCAAATAATATTTATTTATTATTTTTTTATAAATGTTGGGGCATAGACCTCCACGGTTCCAACCAGAACCGTATGGTTTCGGTTGGAACCGGATGGTTCTAGCGGTTCCCACCGGTTCGGTTAGGGTAAGAACCATAACCGAACAGGAAATATTCAGTTTCGGTTTCGAAACCGAAACCAAAATCGGTTGGAACAGGAACTGTTCGATTCCAACCGGTTCGATTCCGGTTTGGTTAAGGTTCGGAACCAGAACCGTGGCCGGGTCTAGATTCAACCTCTTAAGCAATAACCAAACAATTATTTGCGTCGCTATATAAGCTCAAAGTCAAATCTAGAGAATGAAAATAAACAAACAGAAGACTCTTATGAGCAATGTAATTTTTCTTTATTTAAATTAATCAACTAGGATTGTGTGCTTGCGCCATTTGGAGGCATTCCTCAATAAAATCAGTCACTCATTTTTGAAACTTTGTTCCAAAAGATTTGAACCTTACACGCTATCTTTCTGCTGTTTAACCATTTTTTATGACCACGGTGGGAGAATTTGTAAAGGGAATTGAGATGCCTCATACTCAAACTGGATCAAGTACAGAGAAAGTGGGATTAGAGCAAACTAACAAAAACCATGTTCCTGCTGTAGTGGAACATTTTGAGGGTTTGGCAGAAGAAAGTCGTTATGAGACTTTGAGGCAATTGAATTCTAATATGATGCGGTTTTTGCTTGGCGATTTCACTCAGGATGTGGTTGAACAAGTCAGACTTAAGAATAATCATAATATGAATAAATTCATTTCAACCAGCACCTTGCATTATAAAAACATGGCCAAACATATGAGTGCGTTAAATGCCTTAATGGCTTGATGCATGGGCATAGTGGTCTATCCTCAATGAGGTCATGTGCCACCTAGCATGTTATATATGAGGGATAACAATGGCCAAAATCATGATCATCCAAATGTGTGAGCCCTGGTTGAGGGATAGAACATTGGACCAAGTAATGACATGTCGTCACGAGGAGTACATATTGTAGGGGCACCCCGTGGAGGGACACCTCTTGTCGGTAATGGCCAAAGTTTAGGGCCAAACGGTGGGAGTCCACCAGTTAATGTAGTCCAACATGAAAGAGTAGGGCCAATATAATGGTATGCCTATTTATGGACCCCAATAACTAACTAGAGTGTCAATCGATGGCAATACTATGTTAAGAGAATAAATGATCGAGATTCTCCAGAACCAATTCGGCTTTAGGGTGAGGTCGATATGACCTAGATATAACAAACCATATCCTGGTTGGATTGATATGGCTTATCCATGATCAATGAACTATAAAATATCTACATTTTCCTTGTTCACGAGATTAAAAGAAATTTCCACTGTTGAACACATAGAAAGGTTCACTCTCCAGTATGGTGAGGTGAATGATTTTCACAAGATAAGGTTGTTTCTCCTTATCAGGAATGACTTCCTTTTGATTTATCAATTTGCCATTGAACTCGATGGAAAAATTGTATCATATAGAACAATTCTTTCATGCTCGATTTTATAAGACTGAGTCAAAAGTTACCTTGGCTGATCTAGCCAAATTAAGGCAATTACCGAATGAATTGGCCGAGACTTTCCTTGAGAGATTCAAAATGACCAAGAGTAAGTGCTTCACACCTTTGCAAGAAAAGGAATTTGTGAAATTCACCTAATGTTGTTTGAGCTTCGACTTAAAAAAGAAATTTCAAAATCGAGCATGAAAATCCTAGACCTCTTTCAGCTTACCAGTAACATGGTAAGATATGAATGGTTATTGAGAGAAGATGAGCAAATAAAAAAATTCGAGTTGAGGTACATACTACAATGATGTCAACTACGAGTTGAGCGATGTTGAAACTAATCAGGTCGATTTATGTCTGACCAAGTTAGTCGAATGGAAGTCTTACATATGTAGGGTCTTGTCCGGACCATGACGAATTACGTTCGAAATGAAAGATAATATGGCTGTGGACGAGAAAACATTCCCCAAGCCAGTGGAAATGAATATGATTAATCCAGAATTAACTAAAATAAGTCTGCCAAGATTCAAGTTGGTATTGGATGAAGGATAAGACGACCAATATCTCGTCGTGTTTAAATGACTGAGGCTTAAGGAAGGGAAACGACAAAGAAGGGTTGTGTACACATTGCCGAACAGCTTAAAATGGAAAAAAAGAGTTGTAAGAAAGCTATGAAATGAGACCCCACCAAGTAGGCCGCCCAATGTATGGCATCCATGAACCTTCACTTTGAGGTTCTATGGGGAACATTTAAACATAGCCAGAATGTCATAACTTTATGACCAAAACTGTGCAAGGCCAAAGTGTGGCATTTGCATAACAAGCAAAATGGGAGGATAATTCCCATTGATGAGATTACAATGACACAGTTGAGATGGCATTAAATGAATTATAGCCGAATGATGCGTTAGAGGTGTTAGGGCAGTTGTGGAACCCCTAGGGTCGGATCGGTGCCCCGGGCAGCAGAAATGGGTCTAACCCATGGATATCAAGTATGAGTGTAATTTTAAAATATTTTATGAAATACTATATTTCATTACGAGTGTATAGGAAAAAATCGGGACAGAAAAGGAATCCGGAAGCTCCCGAACGAAGGAAAAAAATCAGCGCGTGCGCTACACGCGCACTGCGCGCGTGTACAATGCACGCTACAGTGCGTGCGGCACTGTAGCGTGTAACCCTTTTTTTTTCACTTGTTTTCATTTAAGCTTCAGCTCTCTGGATTCCAGAGAGCTGATTGACCCTAATTGCTTCCGGTCTTCCCTAAACACTTTAAGAACACCCAAAATTAATTTTTAATTTCAAAACCAACATAAACACATGTTATAGAATAAAAATCTAGTTTTTCAAAATATCAAATATTTTTCAAAAAATATAAATTTATTCTAAATACGCATTAGCGTAAATTTTGAATTCATTACACAAACCATTTTAGAATCTCAATTACGAAATGTCCCGTGAACAATTCTAGTCCACCTAAAGGTGGTCAAGTGAATTTAGAATGGTAGCCATAGCTCTAAGCTTTAATTTAGAGTTCCAAACTCTTATTAATTGTTCCATGTCCAACATGAATATTTTTACCTAATTACAAACATGTTGTGTTTATATTTCTAAAGTATCCTAACAAAATTGATTAGTCTTATTCAACATTAAGCTATGTGATTATGCATCTAATACACAAATAAACATAGCTTTGGAGAAGATCAAACATTACCTAGTAAGCTTGATACAAGATCCAATCTACTTCTCCTTGTTGAAATTGTTGAAGAACCTCCAAGGTGTGCAAGCTTGACTTCAAGATCCAATCTTGTTTCCAATGCTTCCAAGCTTCACTTCAAGATCCAATCTTGATTTCTCCTAGATGAAATGTTGTAGAGACCTCACAAGCTTCTCTAAACACTTCTCTAACTTAGGTTAATCTCTCAAGAATTTGCTTATGCTTGTATTTGAACTTATAATTTAAACCTTCCTAAAGCTTGCTATTTATAGCAATACTTAGGCAATTTTTAATTAATAAAAGTTGTAATCAACTTTTAAGTGGGCTTAATCTAATTTGTCCAAATATGTATAATTAGGTGTGACTAATCTCCATTGTCTCCCACTTTAATTTAATACAATTAAATCAAGCCAAAGATTAAGAAATGGATTAGTTAAATGTTTGCCACCTTGATTTAATCCATTTAAATCAAGCCAAAAGCACCTATTATTACATACTTACAATTACCATAATATCCTCAAATGGTAGAGATAATTATCAATTAAGCCATTGTATAATTATTGAATTAATCCAATTAATCCAATTAGGTCAAAGTAAATAATCAATGTTATCCAATAACACTTGATTATCTTAGTTGATAATTATAATATCGAATATTATATTTTATCAAAAAATAATCGGCTACCAAAGTGCTCAACGAGTACACTTCATATTGGGACTCTCTAAGTTCAAACACGTTCGTCATATAAGCCTAGCGAATATGTACGCAATTCGGCCACCTCCGAATTCGTGAAGAACACGAACGACCTTTCTGAACTATACAAGTCGAGGTCATCACATATGTTTAACAATCCCTCCGTCGTAGGCTATCCGAGTTGTGTTTAGGAAACATAGAATATACTGTCAAGTTTCCAAGACGCACATCTTATGTCGATATGTCTACGATTCTTCATAACTGATGCGATCCACCCTAGGTGATCGACTTTGGCCAAAGATTTAAGAATCGTGACTTTACTAACATGGATACCTAAACCCCTTATGGTACACATATGGGCCGATAGATCATATCTTGCTTCGTACTTGATTACTGTGTGCATCGGTCCACACCCAATGAACATCTAGAGGCCATACCATGAAAGGTTTCTGACATACATGGCATCTAAGTGTGGAGGATCTCACACAAAATCAATGCTATCATATAGTTAAAGGATTACATATGCTACTCGACTCGAGGAGATTCCTATTGACGGTGGTGTGTACTTCCAACTATTAGGAATCACCTGTGAGTCATTCAGTATTCACTCCAACGAATACCCTTATGTCTATACGAGTTTCCAAAACTCATGGTACATCGCGTTAAACCATTGGAACTCCAATTCCAATATACGACATGTGCTAGTCTTCTAGGTTATAGGAATTCGAATGTATTCCAAAACCAACGACTAGGAATATTTACTTTAAGAATAGTTTACACCTAGTGTCAAAACTATTCTAAGGTCGATGTCATTCTAAGCATAACGATACATCAATTTAATACGCGTAATGACAATACCATTAATAGGGTATGAAATGAAAAATGTAGTTATTTTATTAATAAATAATAAAATGTACAATTCGGATTGGCACTCCAAGCACCAACTCCATCAAACTCCCACTTGCTTAGTGCCAATCTGGATGGTACCGTTGTCCCATCTCCTCCACATGTTTATCGAATAACTTAGGAGGTAAGGCCTTTGTAAGCGGGTCTGCTATGTTGTCTTGTCATTGAACCTTTAAGACCACTATGTCTTTTCGTTCAATTATCTCTCTAATTACGCGGTATTTCCTTTCCACGTGTTTAGACTTGGAATCCGCCCTCGGCTCCTTAGCCTGCGCGATGGCTCCGTTATTATCACAGTATAATGGGATCGAATCCGCAATACTAGGCATAACGCCAAGTTCTGTGATAAAATTTCTAATCCAAACAGCTTCTTTAGCAGCTTATGAAGCCGCTATAAATTCCGCCTCAGTGGTGGAATCAGCTGTTGAGTCTTGCTTTGAACAACACCAACTTACAACACCACCATTAAGGGTAAATATGTATCCTGATGTAGATTTTCTATCATCTGGATCTCCCTAGAAGTCGGAGTCTGTATAACCCTTAACTTGTAGCTCATATTCTCCATATATCAGAAACTTATCCTTGGTGCCTTTAAGATATTTTTGGATATGTTTCACAGCTGTCCAATGATCATTACCTGGATTAGATTGATATCGGCTGGTCACACTGACGCCGAAACTGATGTCAGGTATAGTACATAACATAGCATACATTATGCTTCCAGTACAAGAAGCATATGGCAAGTTAGACATCCTAACTCTCTCTTCCTCAGTTTAAGGTGTCATTTTCTTCTAAAGATGTATGTCGTATCGGAAAGGTACATTTGATGCCTTACAGTTGGTAAAACTGTACATTTCTAACATCTTGTCTATGTACGTCAATTGTGAAAAACCTATAAACTTCCTAACTCTATCTCGGTAGAGCCTTATACCTAGTATATAGGAAGCTTCACCCATATCTTTCATGGAGAAGTTCTTGCAAAGGTAGGCTTTCACACTTTGCATCATCTGTTGGGGTCAAATCAGGGAGGCGCAGCGGAAGGAGCGCGGTTCGGGTGAAATCGTAGTTTAAAATTTTTAAACTTACGGATAAATTATTTTATATCTAATATTAATAATTCATTCATATTTCACCTAAACGTATTTATTTGATATCAAATAACGACATAAATAATATAGAAACATCGCGAAACTTTTGCGAAAACGTTCTTCTGCAAAATAGCATAAAACGCGTTTTCGCATATTTTCACTCCGAAATAATTTCCGATAAATATTTTTTCTTGGGGCAATTAAAATAAACTAATTTATTATAATTACTCAATAAATAAAAACTGAATTTTTATCTGAAAAATCAGATTTATCATTAATTGCTTTGAGACCTCAATACTTTACAAATTAATCATTTTGGTCTTTAAATATTCAAATACATATTTAATTGATTCCAAATCAATCCCAAAATAATTTATACAATTTGCAACATAATCCAGAAACTTTTCCAGAAATTCGAAACTGCCCAGTAATATTCCTGAATTACGAAAACAGCCCAGATTTTCTATTAATTGTAATTTGGCCCAATTTGTTCAAAACACATCAAGATCAAATCCAATCAATCTCAAATTTGAAATACATCAAATATACATCAAATTATAACATATATAGGAAAAGCCCCAAAATTTGAGTGGGATAAGAAACCTAATTTCATAAATTACTCAAATTGGGCAATTTACATTAAATTGATAAAATTCAATACTTTAATCTTAAAATTGCCACACCAATTAAAGCTCACCATCATGAAATTAATCAAGAACAATTCTAGGCTAATTATGAATGGCTAATTAACTCTAGAATGGCAACTTTAATTTTCTAATCAATTTATTAAGCTTAATTATATTAATAAGTAAATAAATTAATTATACATGCTAAACACCTTCAAACAAGTTTTCAACACATTAATTCACATAATTAAACATTAGAGAAAATTCTAAGCTACACAAGTTGAACCATAGAATCATAGAAACAATTTCTTAGTGAAGAAAATTGGAAAGAACTTACAAAACTCCAAGTTTCCAAGCTTTTCTCCATTTGTTCTTCACTTTTTCCTCTCAATTTTTAACTTAGTGAATTTTTTAAAATCTTGTGTTGTTGTTGTTGAAATGAAACAAAAACACTTATATTCTTTCTTGTTATTGCCGTGAATAATAAAGGAAAAATAATAAGCATTTTATTATTTGTTTCATTTTAATTGGAACATGTTTACAAAATAAAAGGATAACCTTTATCCTATATAAAGTAAACAAACAAGTGTCACCAATTATAACTTGCCATTTCCATAAATAAATCATGTAAAAGATATTTGCTTTATTAATTAATCTAATTATTTAACAATTAAATAATTAAATAATTAAATACAAATATCTTAAATATATGTATTATATTAACATTAAATATCTCAAATACATATATTAATGATATATCCCAAATATCACAAATTGATATTGTAATTAATGTGTATTTAATAAAATCAAGTATTAAATACAAATACACATTAATTCGGAAATGACCGTTAGGTCCCGATTGCATGTATTTTTCGTTTAACCATTAAACGAGTTATAAATAATCAGTATTATTCATAACAGTTGCCCTAGTGCTTTACGAGTATATTTCATTAGTGAGACTCTCTAGATTCAGGCATATCCGTCACGAAATCTAATTTTGTGTCCATAATTCACTCACCCATAAATTATGACGACCACAAATAAACTCGATGAATCATACAGGTCGAGGTCACTGCATACGTATAATCCCTCCGTCACAGGTAACCGGATTATCCCAGAGATATAAATATAAACGTCAAATCTCTATAGGAATAATCCTGTCGACGTATCTATTAGCAATCTCTAAATTAACATTCGAAACTCACTTCCGAATTGTACTATGGCCATAGATTTAACAGATTGCTAATCACATGATGGACTACCTATGCTCTGTACACAAAACTGACAGATCCTTTCTTGATACACACATGATATCATAAGCATGAGTCCACACCCAACGAACAAGCAGATGTCTGATCTAAATAGATCGATGACGTGACTGCCATCTAAGTGTGGAGGATAACTCATATATCCACAATGGTATCTCAAGTCAAAGAATCACTATGCTACTCAACCCGAGAAGATTCCTATTGACGTTGGTGTACATCTATTAGGAAATCTTCGGTGAGTCGTTCAGTGTTTATCAAATAAATACCAACACGTCTATACGAGTCTCCCAAGACTCATGGTTCATTGGGATAAACCATCAGACCAAGTCTGATATACGACAAGTACTGGTCTCAACGGATTTTACTAACCGACCCGTGTCAGTAAATCTTGACCAGGATCTTAATTTAAGGATATACAACTTATAGTGACACTTCCCAATGTCAATTACAAGCTATGTTGTAACTGTGCACTACGTTGTAAATCATAGGGTCTTTGTCTAATATATATACATATCACTAAACTAAATTTAGTTTCAATCTAATCAAAATTAGATCGAATACGTATATAAAAGATAAGAGGTGCTTCCATTAAATTAGTAATATTATGGAAAAAAGTATTGCTCCTATTCATTAATCAGACGTAAATACGATCCGGATTGGAGCTCAAAGCACCAACCCTAACAATTTCTCCCACTTGCTCTAATGCCAATCCATGGTATCATATACACATCCAAATGTGTATCACATACTCATGGCCCTCAAGAACTCACCTAGCGCTCAAGAGGTAGGTAACAACAAGTAAGCCCGCTATGACATATTGAGTTTGTCCAACAAACACAATCATTTTCCTTAGCAAGCATCATTCATATTTTTGTAGAAACTAAGTTCTACATAAATATGACTCAGATGCCATATCAACATTGTGCTTTAGCTACTAAATTGTCTAGGTATTTATGGATCAAATCCAAAATACTTTGTAGACAACCGCAAACACAATACTAATAACAAACTTCTAATCTTCGAGGTCACTATGCAACTTCATAAGTCAATACTTCATAGGTTACAACTAACTCCACTCTTGTAGTGGAATCATCTGTGACACTCCCACTGCATCTTTTCTGACTCTTTATGACGTAGACTGTCTAGCGTCATAATTAGACTCAAAACTAATCTAACCCTAATGTTACGGATTTATTCTCCATTAATTAGAAACTTGTTCTTAATATCTCAAAGATAATAAAGAACATGTTTCAAGACTTATCTTATGGTCTAGAGGATATCAAAATAACTCATAACAATTACGATTAAATTGATATCTCTAATCGCACTCAATATAGTATTCATTATGCCATCATCCTATGATGCATAAGATTGATTTAGACATTCTAATCAATATATCTTTCGAAAAAGGAATCATCATTTATGAAAGATGAATACTATACATAAGACACACACTAACTGTCAAACAGTTATACTAACTGTCTCACAGATAGTCTTGTTGCGTTCAGTAGCATCTCACAAGTCATTCATATAAGCGATGTGGGATATTTGTTACTTGGCTATTGTGTCCCACATCGCTTATATAAAGAAGTCAATAACCAAGAGTTTGTTATAAAAAGGATGTGGACATTCATGTTTTAGTATTGCATTTTAAACCTCATTAAATTTTTTTTTTTTTACTTTCGGTTCCAACCGGAACCGTACGGTTCTGGTTGGAACCGCTGGATCCGTTCGGTTTCAGCAGTTCCAACCGGTTCGGTCAGGGTGAGAACCCTAACCGAACTGGTTAGGTTCCGGTTCGGTTCCGGTTCCGAACCGGAACCTTGGCCGGGTCTACCCAGGGCTATCATCACAGATAATGGAAAGTAGTTAGATATCTCCATATTGCTTTGAGATTTGCTTCACTTGGTCACCTTAAGTCAAATTGCAAGTCAAAATAGTGAACAATACCATAAAGAATAATCTAAAGGCAAGGCTCGGATCATATAAAGGTCTGTGGGTTGAGGAGCTGCCAGAGATATTATGGGCACATCGAACAACCTAAAATGACTCCACTGAAGAAACCCCATTTTTTCTTTGGCTTACGGATGTGAAGCAATCATCTCCGTAGAAATTGGGATGACAACCCATCAGGTACAGTTCTTTGAGGAATGACATGGTGAAGAACTCATCAGACGCCATCTTGACCTGATAGAGGAAAAAAAAGAGAAATCGATGCTCAAGATGGCAACATATCAGCAAAGAATGGCACACTTCTATAACAAGAGGGTACGAGTTTCTCCCCAGAGACTTGTTCCTAAGACGAGTGACCCTGAACACAAGAAGGCCAGATGAGGACTTATTGGGAGCCAAGTGGGAAGGACCTTACAGAGTTACTGAAGACATCAGGTTGAGTACCTATCACATGGAGCAGCTGGATGGTACCCTACTCAAAAAGTCCTGGAGCGCTGAGATGTTGAGAATATATTTTCAGTAGAGCCTCTTTTAGAATAACTCTCAGAAAGTTGTAAGAAGGGCATTAGATACCATGAATGTAAATAGGGCTTTCCCCTTTCAAATATGAACTTGTTCATTTATGCTTGTTTGTTATTTGAATGGGAAATTCTTGTTTAATATTCTTATGAAATACTCGTGATCAGGATTCATCAAGGGGTGCAAGGCAGGTGGGAAGGCACGACCCCTAGTGGCACGCCAATCTTCGGTGTCATTATCAACCCACCGAGTTGGAACCTAACAACCCAATGACCTGCACTTTTGAGGAAAAAAATGAGAATTTACTAAATATTTACGTGGCGTTTGGTGCCTCAGGGCAACCATAGCACGTTTGGCGGGAGGGCCAACATGGCGTGTGGTACCCCTAGGTAAACATAGCACGTATGGATTGAAATTATTGAGGATCTGCGTGGCGTTTGGCCCCTCGAGGTAACCATAGCACATTCGACGGGAGGGCCAGCGTGGCATTTGGCGCCCCTAAGTACACATAGCACGTATGGATTGAAGTTATTGAAGACTTGTATAGCATTTGGTGCCTCAGGGTAACCATATCACATTTTACAGGAGGGTCAACGTGGTATTTGGCCCCCTTGGTAACCATAGCAGGTATGGCTTAGGGCTGGGTTATGTCCCGCCAATGCCCTATCGCTTTTTTGGTGCAAGGATGGATCATTCCCTTGTAGCCAAATGACTTAGATGGCTTGGGGTCGGCGTCTTCCCCCAAGGCCTCTTTGTTAAATCAGCTCGAGGCTGGGTTATGTCTCTTCGAGGCCTATTGCTCTTTGTTGGCTCAATGAAGGATCATTTCCTTGCGGCCACGTGACTTAGATGGCTTGAGGTCAGAGTCTTCCCCCTAAGACCTATTTGTCATATTGGCTCAGGGCTAGGTTATGTCTCGCCGAGGCCCTACTGCTCTTTGTTGGCGCAAGGAGGGATCATTCCCTTACAGTCAAGTGACTTAGATGGCTTGGGGTCATAGTCTTTCCCTCAATGCCTCTTTGTCATATCAGCTCGGGGAATGGTTACGTCCCTCTGAGGCCCTATTTCTTTCTATTAGCGCAAAGATGGATCATTCCCTTGTGGCCAAGTGATTATAGTGGCTCGGGGTCGGGTAATTTCCACCGAGGCCTTATTGTGTCTGTTGGCATGAGGTCGGAGTTTATCCCTCATGGCCTTGTATTGAATGGTACAATGAGGGAACATTCCCTTATGGCCAACTGGTTACAACTGCTCGGGGTCGGGTACGTCCCACCGATGCCTTGTTGCTCTCATCGGCACGGGGTCAGAGTTTCTCCCTCATTGCCTCGTCTGAAACCAGGTCAGATTGAAGATGGTCGGGTAGGCGATGCTCGATATTGAGATATATTTCAATGGCTCATAATCTTTTAAGT
The DNA here is from genome assembly GCA_019454045.1 of Zanthoxylum bungeanum. Lineage (NCBI taxonomy): Eukaryota > Viridiplantae > Streptophyta > Magnoliopsida > Sapindales > Rutaceae > Zanthoxylum > Zanthoxylum bungeanum. The sequence continues at coordinate 69,345 of SKCR01040639.1, forward strand.
ATAATGAGTATATTAGTAGGTCAGATTTATGATATAATTCGCTCGAACATCAATGTTTGTGCTCATAGTGTGGTCCCTTGGGGGAACGGAAAAAGTTAATCTGATTAAATTTACCAAGTATTGGTTAATGTTGATTAGGTCAGCATGTTCAAGTGAAATGAAAGTTGACCTAGATCAGGTCTTTGTTCACTATGTGCTTCAGTATGGAAGAATACGCGAATGTTTAAAATAATTTTCATTAAGGTTGTGTACATTGGGCTCCCTCTGGATTACCCACATATAAAAAAGGAGAAAAGTACAAATTATGATGAGGGGCCAGAAGTGCTCTCATGAGGGTCTGAAGGGGCTGCAACAGATGACGAGGGGCCTTGGTCTTGGGTCGGAGGTACCACGGACACGGGGACGAGGTCTGGGATGGCCTCAGATTCTTCTTGGATAGGGCCGAAGGCCTCTTCTTGAGACATCTCACTCTTAGCCACTATCGGGACCTTGTGAAGCATCTCCAAGTTCAGTTCGGGTTGCAACATTTCGAACATCTCTATATACTCTTCCAACCCTTTAATTTTGGCCTTCAACTTGGTGGCCTCCAGACGGTCGGGCAGCTCGGCATATAAGCGTTTCAACTTTTCTTGAGACTTTGTCAGCTCGTTATACAAGTAATTAAATTTTTTGAAAACATGAGAATATCATTATAAATTTGTTAAAAAAAATTATAACAATAATATCTTTATTAATATAAAAATAAAATTATAAAATTTATCGCAACAAACAAACATAAAATAATAAACAAAATGATAAACTATAATTTTCTTCTTCATCATCACTTCGTTATTTTTCATCTTCACTTACATTTGTTTTTCATTTTCTTTATCATATTCATTTCCACCATTTCTTCATCTTCACATATTATCCTACAAAGAAAATAAAAACATTGGATGTTAACATAAAATACAAAAAAATGAAACAAAACCATCAAGAAAAAAAGAATAAGAAATGAAAGACGAGTAGGAGAGGAAGAAAGTGAGAATAAGAGAAATGAAAGAGCAAACGAATATTTATAGGAAAAAATAACATTTAACGATGAAAGTCTATTTTGTCGCTAAATGTCCTCAAATAGTGGGAATTATTTCGGCCAAAATTTTGATATTTAGCGTAGAAATTTATTACTTAGTATTTATTAATTATTAATGTATTAAATTACTAAATATTAATGTATTCATTTATTAATTTATTAAAATATTAAATATTATTTTATTATTAATTATTGATTAATTTTATTTTTTATTTATAAATAAATTAATAATTAATTATTACTTTATTAATTAATTGTTAATGTATTAAATTACTAAATATTAATTTATTCTTTTATTAAATATGAAATATTATTTATTATTAATTAGTGATTAATTTTTTATATTTTTTTTTATAAATTATGTATTAATTAATCATTACTTTATTAATTTATTAATTAATTGTTAATGTATTAAATAATGAAAATTAAATTATTATTTTATTAAAATAATAAATATTATTTTATTATTAATTATTGATTAATTATTAATATATTTTATTCATTATTTATAAATTAATATTAATTAATTAATAATTTATTACTTTAGGGGCAATATTATAATTTTCTATTAATAATGAGAATAAGAATCTCATTCTCATGAGGATGATGGAAATGAGACTCTCATTCTCATGAGAATGGTGGGAATGAGACTCTCATTCCAAACTCCCAAATGTGTGGGCCCCATACCCATTCTCATTTCATGTTCATTTAATTTTGGAAAGTAAACAACTTTAGTGAAAATATTTTTCATTCCTCATTTACATTACCTTCAAGTAAACACATCATTAAAAGATTCATATTAACTTGTGTTTAATTAAGCCCTTTGAGTGTGTTAATAGTTTTTCATCTAATACAATTTTGAGACTTTTTAGTGTGTTAAAAGTCTCAAAATCATTCACAATTCCCAAATGTGTGGGCTCTACACCCATTCTCATTTCATGTTCATTTAATTTTGGAAAATAAACAACTCTATAAATGATTTTCATTCCTCATTTACATTACCCTCAAGTAAGCACAAAAATAAAATATTCACATTAACTTGTGTTTAATTAAGTCCTTTGAGTGTGTTAATACTCTTTCATCTAATACAATTTTTAGTGTGGAAATAAATCGAATAAAAGTCTCAAAATCAAATAGAATTTTTGAATATTAAGATTTATTATATTCAAGGGACATGACACATTCATGATCACTTGACTTCTTTTATAATATTTATTAGGTATGGTTTAGATTTTAGAATTGATGTACCGTATAATTGTCACATCCCAATAAATTCAGGACGCGACATGCATTAGACAGTGAAACCATCTCCTTAAGCCTTTAACGTGTACATGCATAACGTGTCATGATTCGTAACTAAACTGTCTATTCTGAATGCATGCATGTCTGTTATATAATGCACATGAATTACATGAAAACATACTTTATACGCCATGTCATATACATGCATACATAACTCGACCTCGTGGCCTTTCTTGGAAAATATATAAATGTGTGGACCCATGATACCATAAACCCCAGAAATTGACCCTAATGACTGCGATTGGTGTCCATCCTCTCCAAAGTTTGTCCTCTACATATATGAAATCATGTAACGTAAAACTGAAAATGGAGAAGCAAGTCGTATGAACGACCTAGTGATAGAATGCTGAAAATGAAAGTAAACTATAAAGGTACATGATTTGCATGAATAACCTCATCTGTAATTTTTGTATGCTTGAAAACATAAACTTATAAAATCGTGGACACATATTGTAGATCATGAAACATGAAGCGTAGATCTTGAAACTTAAACTGTAAATCATGTACTGCAGCCTTAAACATGAATGATAACAATATCGTGAACCAAAAGTCTGTAAACATGGTTAATAACTTCTGACCATGAACTAATAATTGTAACATAGACTGTAAATTGAAAACATGACATGCACCATATGACCTGACTTGAAAACTATTTAATGTGCTCTATAAACATGGTTGAAAACATAAACTTAAACTGAAACTGTAATGAACCTGAACGTAGAATGTAAACCTGAAGTGGATTGTACAAATGACATAATTGTAACTTAAACTGAAACCTAAACCATAACCTGGAACCTATGAACATCACTTGAAACTGTAAGTTTGAACTGAAACTGTAATCATGACTATAACTATAACATGTAGACTGCAAACATGACAGAAAATTGCATAACGTGTTCTTGTAGACATGACTGAAAACTGATAAAATAAATTTAAAAATGAATCATGAACTAAAAACGTAAACATTAAAGTAAACTGTAAACATAAACTACAACTGTATGTTGGTGTTTTGGTGGCAGAAGCGTGATTTTAGGAGAAAATAATTTTTAAACATTTTAAAATTTTCCGAACAAATTAGTCGATATTCAATACCTCTAATTAGACAGTATTTCACCTAAACATATTATTTGTTAACAACTTAACAAAATAAACTAATCACAAAGGGCAGTAAAGATTTTACGAAAACCCATTTTGAATAAACACTACGAAAAATGGTAACCGATCAAACCGGTCAATCGACTACCGAGCCAATTCGACCCGATCACTTGATGAGTAACCGGTCAGCCTCTCGACTGTCCAAATATTGAATAATTCACTGCTTGGACAACCCTCACACGATAAACCTGTTTCTTGAGTAATTTTACCGTTTTCATGAATTTTCTACTTGGAACTTTTTCGGTATTTATTTAATACCCAATACACATCCAAATTTCATATTTTACTCACCAAAAAAATATATTTTTCAGGTCTGATCCAGAATTTAAAATTATCCAATTTTCATGCAAAATTCCAATTTCTTACCAAATTAATCAAATTAATTTACACAATCTTAAAGTCACCACAAATGAAGTCTCAAGCACATTTCTAGGCATCATATGAGTGGTTACAACACTTTAGAATGACA
>SKCR01040640.1:0-42450 GCA_019454045.1 Zanthoxylum bungeanum
AATTAAAGTAAGTAATTAATTAATACTTAAATAATAATTAATCAATAATATTAATCAATAATTAGTAATAAAATGATAATTAATATTTTAATAACAACATAATTTAATATTAGTAATTTAATATATAAAAATTAATAAATAATAAAGTAATATATAATTATAATTATAACTAAATCTAATTTTGTAACTTTTAACAATTCATTATAATTATTTGATAAATTAAACACATCAATAGTAATACTACTTAATTCCGATTTCGATTTATACAGTTTAGTAAACAACTTATTTTGATTTCAATTTACCATTATTGTTCCAGCCTATTCCAATTTCATTTCATTCCGATTACGAGTACGTAATGCACCATAAACTCTACTATGTAAACTAATATATTTTTTATATATAAAACGACTGAATATAATATATTTACAAAATGTTAAAATTTAAAAATTAAATTGAATGGATAATATAACAATTATAATAACCAAAATAATATAATAAATAATATACCACCAAGTGATGATATAATTCAATTTTAATAATTTAAATTATATATTTCAATTCAATTAGATATAACAAAAATTATTAGATTTAATGTTATCAGTTTCATTTATATAAATAATTTGTAAGTATAGAGTAGAATAATTTCGAAAATCACACCTTATTTTAGGTGTTATTTTGTTTAAAAAACTTTTAAAACAATGATATAATTAAGTAAAACTTTAACTATTTAATGTATTTTTTAATTTATATAATTATCTAATAAGTATATTTAAATTATAAAATCCAAATAATCAAATTCTTTGGAGTTTCTATACATTGATTTGAAATCTTGACATGCAGAATACATAATTCATAATTTTATTCTAACTCCTGAAATGATGAATATAATAATCCAATGTTATTATTTATTAATTAAACTGAATAATCAGAATTATTCAATTAATATTGTGAACATAAGATCGAAAAATCCAGTTTTTCATTATCCGTTTCTTATAGTTATGAGTTCCAATAATATTGAAATTAATAATTAAATTTTTTAATCAATAATTTTGTATTATTAACTTTGAGGTTATTCCACTAAATATTCAAAAATGAACTCTCATTACTGTAAATTAATTACGTCCATCGATTTAATAATTGCATATGATTTGATCCTCAACATGTATTTCATAAATTGATATAGGTCATAAAATTTGTTATACCTCTTTAATTATATCTTATACTAGTAAGTACAATTGATTATCCAATGAACAAAACATATTCATAAAGATTATGAATATTTAATTTTGTCGAAGTAACATAAATATAAGTGCTTTTATTGTTACTAAATACGTAAGGGAAATATATATCTACTTCTTTATAAAAATGAGAGTGAATTCTGATATTGTTTTAAATATTATCAGCTACATATTAAATTATATTATCAGCTATATATATATATATATATATATATATATATATATATCATCATTTAGATAAATATGAATTTATTTATCTATTGGATCTTCTAAAGAAATTAATTTATATAAGGGTCAAATCTTGTATAATCACATTATACAATATATCTCCATTTACATGGCGTTACATGAATGATTTAAGATTTCGTCATGGTACCAAATACTAAATGGACGACAATTGTTGATAAACCGTATTTTAATTTTATTTACTTTCTACGGACTATTTAAGATTTTATATATGTTAAACATATACTGAGTTTAGGATTATGTAAGTAATCGGAGGTATTTATGATAATCTATAATTGTAAATTTTAAACACAACATGTGAACGTAAAATAAATATCTTTATTCATTTCAATATTTATATAATATGGAAAAAATTATAACACGACCTACACATGCTCTCATGAAATTTAGACCCGGCCAAGGTTCCGGTTCCAACCGGTTCCGGTTCCTGTTCCGGAACCGAACCGGAACCTAACCGGTTCGGTTAGGGTTCCTCCCCTAGCCGAACCGGAACCGTACGGTTCCGGTTGGAACCAGTTTGTATATATATATAATATATTTTGTTAATTTTTTAATTAAGATTTATATTTGTAATTTAGGTGTAATTATGTAATGTAATTTAACTTAATTTATAATTTACATAATTTTATTTGTAATTATGTAATTTTATTTGTAATTATTTTCAAAAACAATAATTTAATATAATTATTTGTAATTTGAGTTTTATTTTCAAAAAAAAAAAAAACCCGAATGGAACCGGAACCTCCATTTTAGTGTGGAACCGGACGGTTCGGTTCCGGTTCGGAACCGAACCGAACCGCCGGCCCGGTCTAATGAAATTAACGTGTCGTGTTGTGCCCGTATAGACATGTGCGTAGCTCGTGGGCCTGATGGCTTCCTGAATCTCCACGTGAGTGTGGGCCACTAAAATAAAATAATACAATCACATATATGTTCGAATATAAACTTTTTTTTTTTTTTTTTTTTTTTTTTGAAATCGTTGGAAACCCCGCCACCAAATCACCCATTCTGGGCCGCGGCGCAGGTAAACCCCCGGCTGCCCCAGGCTCTTACAAGAAGTTACACCCCCTGGATTCGAACCCAGAACCTCAAGGTGAGATTCTGGACCCTTCACCACCAAGCCACACCCCTTGGGGGCGTTCGTTCATAAACGTTAATTGTTTTTCGACAAAACTATTATGGCAAATCATAACATTTTTTGTATTTCAATTTATTAATATATAATTTTTTTTATTTAATTAAAATTATTTATGACGTTCGGTCGATTCTATAAATTCAACCAATTGACCTATTAAATATTTTTGATCGTTAATTTAATCACTGATTTGATTTTTAAAACATTATTTTTTACAGTAAACTGTTGTTATTATTATACAACCCGAAAGTTTTACTCAGAACATATCCTGTTGATGGTGCTTTTTAGGCATTGCGGTGTTCACAGTATTTGAGCCAGCACGACAAGGACACAGGGGTAATTTCCGTTCTCTGGTTGACTTCATGGTCAAACCGACCACTTCATGGTCAAACCGACCACTTCATGGTCAGACCGACCACTTCATGAAAAGACCGACCACATTATGGAAGGACCGACCACTTTGGTTCAGATGACTAAGCATTACAGAGGGCGGTAAAAGCACTCTCAGCATGGAAGGGTCGCCATGACCGACCTCATCCATACCGACCAGGTAGCAAAGCGTGTTCAGGAAGAAAGAGCACTCTATCTTTTCGGATAATGAGACAAAATTATCCTACTATCACGGGAGAACTGGTGGAATTAGTATTTTGATAGGAAAAAAGGAGTAAAGGTGACTTGAAATTAGGAAACCTTGTAAGAAAAGGAGATTGGCTCAACTAGGAAGCCTTGTAGGAAAAGGAGTCTAAATTCTGTTATTATAAATAGAGGGGGCAGGGCATGTGTAAAGGGGCATCTAAAAAATCATCACAAGAGTGAAAGATTCGAATTGTAAAGTTCCAATCTGTAAGAGCGAAAGAGAGGCCTGAGAAGTGTATTGGAATAATAAAGAGCACCACCCTGTTCTTTCCCGTGGACGTAGGTCGGATCCCAAAAATCCACCGAACCACGTTAAATCACCTTGTCTGATTGGCATATTTTTCTTGTTTTCCGCTAAATTTGCTTTTGGTCCCCCATAACCAAACAAATTCACAGTTGAAGGAGGATTCCCTCGGAGGTGATATTCCCATATTACCCTGAGACCAAAATCCACCGTCAACAGTTGGCGCCGTCTGTGGGGAACTCAACAAAAAGCAGTTCACGTGATAAGACGAATGGCGGAAGACGGAGATCACCAACCAGGAGGTCCGGCAATAGACTGGATGAGAAGAATGGAAGATAACATGAGAACTATGATGGAACGACTAGAAAGAATGGGAGGAGCAGACAACGGGAAACCAGAAACCAGGGCCGACCAGAAGAGAAAAGAAAGGAAAAAGGGAAAAAATAGCAGATGTAAGCGAGGACGAGGAACCTAGAAAAAGAGGCCCTTATGGGGTAAGATCAGAAGTGGTAGGAAGAGAACCGCGATCAGAAGGCACATGGGAAGAAGAGGAGGAACAAACACCCGATCCCTCCTCCGACAGTTTTTACAACTCCAAAAAAGAAGATAGAAAGTACGACGAAGACATGCAGGAGACCTCCGAGCTCATGGAACGCCACACCCGGAACAACAGACGAACAGAAGGACACCGAAGGCGACACGGGGGGACAGCCCATGGAATAAAATCTTGGTTAAGAAAAGAAATGACCAGATGGGGAGAAGGCCTCAAGGTCGGCGCGGGAAACACCGGAGGCGAGGAAGAAAGGTCTCCCCTTGCAGAAGAGATAAAAACAGCACAGTTCCCAAAACGGTTTAACATGCCGACCATAGCGCCATACAAAGGCCATTCCGACCCAAAGTCCCACATTGAGAATTTTGTCCTCCTAATGGAAGTACAGGGGGTAACGGGCGACACCGTATGCAAGTATTTCCCTTAACTTTGGGTGGACCTGCCCTCCTATGGTATAGAAGTCTGGCCCCGGGGAGCATCCAGAGCTTCTCCCAGCTAAAGAAATCGTTCATCCGACACTTCAAAGGAGCCTGCACCCCTAAAAAGACAATAGGAGAATTAAGGCTCATAAAACAGGGAGACGACGAAACACTAAGAAGCTTCATTGAAAGATACCACAACGCCGTACTCGAGGTCGGAGGATACGAATCCCAAGAGGCCCTGGAAAGTCTGAAAGGAGCCCTAAGGGTCGGGAAACTCTGGACCCACCTGAGAATCCATGAAACACCGGACTACGCTACCGCACTGGAGATAGCCAGGAAGTACGTCCTGCTAGAAAGCGAAGAAAAAGTATCCCGGAGGGGGACGACCACCGAGAAAGGTTGATAAGGAGGGAAGACCACCAGCGTCCGGAGAGAGAATTCCGAAAGTTCAACCCAAGACCCAAGGAATTCAAGCCGATGGCACAGAAGGACCAAGGAAAGAGACCCACAACTCAGGTAAACCACGTGGTTCGAGAGGAGACATATATCCCTTTGAGCAAGCCACCGGGAGAAATCATCATGGAAATACGGGAGAAAGGTCTCTTAATAGAACCAGACCTCAGGAGGTTTCCCCCAGACAGAAAAAACAAAAGGTCCTACTGCCTACATCACAACCTAAAAGGACACACAACCGATGAGTGCAAGGATCTACGGGAACAGATGGAGGACCTAGCCCGGAACGGGTATCTGAACAATTACATCGACCACGAAACCATGGCCGCCAGACAAAGGGCAAGAAATCGAGGGATAAACGTCATCGCAGGAGGGGCAACGCTGGCCGGAGACTCCAATCGGTCAAGAAAGAATTACAGCCGAGCACGGGGGACGGAGGTGCTAAAAACAGAAAAAATCCCAAACTCCCAAGGGAATCGGTCAACACCCATTATGTTCACCGATGAGGACGCTCAGGGGGTAAGTTTCCCCACGATGACGCACTGATAATAAAAGCAACAATCGGCGGCACAGAAGTAGACCGAATCCTGGTGGATCCTGGGAGCGCGGTAGACATAATTTCCAAGGAGACATTGGAGGACCTGGGAGTAGAATGCACAGCCCTCACCAAAGACAGCACCCCCTGTACGGATTCGGGGGTTCAACGGTCATCCCCCTGGGAAAGATTCAGTTAGCAGTAACGATCGGGACTGCCCCCCAAAACACGAACAGTCATGATAAACTTCACCGCGGTAGACTGCATGGGCAGTTACCAAGTCATTGTCGGCCGACCCTTCATGATGAAAACCAAGGCCGCAATGTCATGTCATTACTTGAAATTGAAGTTCCCCACACGAGAAGGGATCGGAATCGTGTGCGGGAGCCAGAAAAAGGCCCGCAGCTGCTTCGCCACTTTCTCACGAGAAACCCTCTGCGTGGAAAGAGGCATCAAAAAGAGACAGAGAGACGAGGATGATGAAAATACCAGGAAAAACCCTGCTCCTCGGCCCGACAAAGCTGCACGGCTCGGATCAGCCGAAGAGTTGGAAGAAATCAAACTATTCGGGCCAGAGAAGAACATCAAAATAGGAGGAAGTCTAGACAAAGCCCTAAGAAAAGACTTGTTGGAATGCCTGCAAAAGTACCCCGACGTTTTTGCATGGGGACGTAACATTCCCCCAGGGCCAAGTGATTGAAACAGCTCGGGGTCGGGCGATGTCCCACCGAGTCTGTCCTTGGACTGGGGACGTAACATTCCCCCAGGGCCAAGTGATTGAAACAGCTCGGGGTCGGGCGATGTCCCACCGAGTCTGTCCTTGGACTGGGGACGTAACATTCCCCCAGGGCCAAGTGATAGAAACAGATCGGGGTCGGACGATGTCCCACCGAGTCTGTCCTTGGACTGGGGACGTAACATTCCCCCAGGGCCAAGTGATTGAAACAGCTCGGGGTCGGGCGATGTCCCACCGAGTCTGTCCTTGGACTGGGGACGTAACATTCCCCCAGGGCCAAGTGATTGAAACAGATCGGGGTCGGGCGATGTCCCACCGAGTCTGTCCTTGGACTGGGGACGTAACATTCCCCCAGGGCCAAGTGATTGAAACAGCTCGGGGTCGGGCGATGTCCCACCGAGTCTGTCCTTGGACTGGGGACGTAACATTCCCCCAGGGCCAAGTGATTGAAACAGCTCGGGGTCGGGCGATGTCCCACCGAGTCTATCTTTGGACTGGAGACGTAACATTCCCCCAGGGCCAAGTGATTGAAACAGATCGGGGTCGGGCGATGTCCCACCGAGTCTGTCCTTGGACTGGGGACGTAACATCCCCCCAGGGCCAAGTGATTGAAACAGCTCGGGGTCGGGCGATGTCCCACCGAGTCTGTCTTTGGACTGGGGACGTAACATTCCCCCAGTGCCAAGTGATTGACACAGCTCGGGGTCGGGCAATGACCCACCGAGTCTGCCTTTGGACTGGGGACGTAACATTCCCCCAGGATCACCCTTCTCAGCTCGGGGTCAGGATACGAATCAAACACTCTGACCTGGGGAGGTAACATTCCCCCAGAACTCCAATCAATCGTTCAGCTCAGAGACAAGTTTCGCCCCACCGAAGCAGCTCTGCGAACCGGGGACATAACATTCCCCCAGGTTCAAATGCCTTACTCTTCCCGGGGTCAATCCAGACCCCTCTAACTCATGCTAACCCCTGATGGGCTTTAAAAATTGCAAAGATGACAAGGAGCATAAAAGGAGAAGAAAAAGAAGGAAAGGATAGATAGATATAAATGCTTGAATGTATACGAATACAAGATTGTAATGTTATTACAAAAAATTTTCAAGTGTACATAGGGCCCCGCTAGGGTTACCCTTTCTCATTCATCCCGCGCAGGGGCAAGGTTTTCTTCCTCAGCTGGTTCAAAAGGCGGAAGGGGCGGCTCGGCATCAGGAGGAGGAGCTGCGACCTCGGCATCAGGAGGAGGAGCTGCGACCTCGGCATCAGGAGGAGGGATCTCAAGGCAGTCCTCGTCCGCGGCAGGAACCTCCGATCCTTCTTCAGGAGGAACCTCGGGAGCTGGAACGACCGAGATGGGGGCGGGATCCATCACCTCCTCAGGTGGAGGAGGGATCCACTTTCGAAACTCGTTCTCGGAAATGTCCCCCTTGCAGTAACTGATGGCCGCGTAGATAGGGTCCATATTCAGGCTCGGCAACACCATCGGTATCATCTCGGCACAATCGCCAACTCCCTCGAGACGGATGGCCTCATTCTCAGCCTCAAGATCAGCTTCTCTCTTTTCCAGCTCGATCTCTCTCTCCTCAAGATCGATCTCCCTCTCCTCGAGCTCAGTTTTCTTCCTCTCAAGACTGTCCCGGGCCCGAGCAACCTCCTCATCTTTGCTCTTCAATTTGGCCTCAACCTTGGCCACCTTCCCCCTCAAGACCCCAATTTTGGATTGGGCAGCCTTCAGGTCCTCCCAGATACTATCAGCAAGTTTCCTTTCTACCACGGCAGCTGCTTTAAGAGCCTTGTTCGTTTTAAAATTCTCAACAGCGGCCGCCTCGTGATTCTTGATCTCCTCTTCCCGATCAGCCAATTTTGCCTCCACCTCGGAGAGACGATTTTGGAGCCTCTGGGCCAGACCGCCCTCGGACAGCAGGGTCAGAAGAAGACCCTTGTTCTTGGCCATAAGGTAGTTGGCCTGCACACAAAAAGGAAGGAAGAAGTTAAAACAAGAAAAGAAAGAACCAGAATCCAAAAAACCGAGAAGGAGAGTGAAAATACCTTGGCCATCTGAGAACTCATCTCAGCCACAACGCCTTCAGGAGATACGTCCTCGTACCTCGAGACCTCCTCCGGGGGAACCACCTCGGCCAGTTCATTAAAAGCCGGCAATAGGTGAGAAGTAGCCTCCCGAACGCCCTCTCCCAAGTCATCCATCCCGAGAACCACAGGGCCTTTCCGTTTCTTGGAGGAACTATCAGAGGACTTCTTCCCCCTGCGAATGTCTTTCTTCTTGACCAAAGCAGCTCCTTCAACCTCTCCCTCCTGGGCCAACTCGGCCTCCTCAGTCCCGAACTGACGCCTCCTCTTCCTAGGAGGCTTCGGTGGACTGGCCAGATGAGCGGATCCTGATGATTGTCCACCAGAAGGCGAGGGTAGTCCCCGAGCACTCGTTTGGATTTGTCCAGGAGATATGTTCTCAGCAGGATCAACCCGAGCCCGAGAAGCTTCAGCATCAGAATGACCGGCCTTCTTCACAGTACCGGCCAACTTCTCAAGAAATTTCGGCCTCTTCGACATGCCTACAAAAAAGGGGGGGCAAAGAAAATAAGTCAAAAACAGAGCATATGAACAGAAGAACAACAAGAAAGAAAGACATCAAAATAAACAAACAAGGAAGACAAAGCATCCAGCAGACCTCCACAAATCCGACCCGAGGCCTCCGGAGGGGCAACCCGAATAAGGCCCGAATCAACAAGGGCCCCATCATTAACCAACTCCTTCCAATGAGCAGCATACCGACGAGCCCAATGCACCCGCCTCCGGACTTGACGAGAAACCTTGGGAGCATCTCGCCAACAAGCTGGGAGGAACCAGAAAAGTTAGAAAACCTAAAAGACACTAGAGGACGGGAACAAAGAAAGAAATGAAAGGGTGTCAGACTCCTAACCTCCAGCCCGGAAGATGTCTGGAACCGAGACATCCTCCTCAAACGATCTCAGAACCCGACCCCAATCCCCGGTTGCCCAGAACCAAAAGTCCTTAAAATTCTTGTTAGAGTCAGGAAGTTTCTGGACGAGGTTGGACGAGCTGTCATAGGCAGAGAGGTAATACCAACCATAATGAGTCTTGGGTTGGATTTCAAACGATACAGCCTCTTCACTTCTTCCAAGCAAGGGACACCCAAACCTGCCCGATGCCAAACCACGTATATACCAGCCACAATCCTCCAACTGTTCAAACTTAATTGGCAAGGGGCAATCTCCATCTCAGCAAGCATCCAAGCAAAATAACGCTGCATCGGCAGACGTAGCCCACACTCGAAGAAAATAGGAAGAAGTGCCACCGAGCCCTCGTCGGGCTGACTGGCACGATCCATTGGGCCAGGGACTCAAGAGCAATGTCTATTGGGATGCTGTATCGCTGCCGCAATAGCGCCAGGTCATCCTCGGTTATCTTAGAGGGACGGTTCATATCCAGAGCCGACGACCCGAGTTCTCCAGGCTCCGGGTCCTTACGAGGAACCCTCTGATGATAGGAGTCATTTTCAACCTCAGAAGGGGTGGGAGTGGTGTCAAGATCTTCTACACTGGCGCCCCTGAGCCCGAGGAAAGCTCTTCAGCAGGGGGAGTTGAGATTTTGACAGGCCTCTCAGAAGAAGAATTACATCAGACATCCCTGACACCCAGAGAAAACAGAGAAGGAGGGAGAATCAGTCTACGAGAAGCTACCTACGGTACCCGTGCTAAACTAAACATAAAGTCTCTAAAGAAGTGCCCTAAAAGCAAAGACCCAACAAAACTACAAGTCTCTACCTAAGTAAAACAAGCAAACGAAACCACAAAGCACAACAAAAAGAAGAAAGATCACTCAGAAGACTTACTTGTTCTCCTCGGAAGCAAGAAGCTATTCGCTGTAGAGATGCTCGTTCCTTAGGTGCTCGGCGATGAAAGCGAAAAGACAACAGTGGGGTTCCGGGAAAACGGAGTTAAAAGGGTCGTAAGGAAAATTGCAGAAGAGAAGGAGAAATTGCCGAAAAAAAAAATGGAACAGTGAAACCCTCGGTCTCTTATAATCGCCCTGGGGTGCATATCGCCGTCAGTTTTAGCGGGAACCCGGCGGATGTTCGACAAGTGTCGAAAGTTAGAAGAAACCCTAAAGTTGATTTGATGGGCATTTAAGAAGACGTGACGGTTGTGCGTCTCGAGGAAAAACGAATGGAGCGGCAAAGAAGATTCCTTTTTTGTATTCTGGGACGACTACTTACAGGGACAATCAGCACACCCTCTTCATATAGTTCCCGGCACCAACTCACATACTCGTTGGAACCGAGAACTAGGGGACAGATGTTGATGGTGCTTTTTAGGCATTGCGGTGTTCACAGTATTTGAGCCAGCACGACAAGGACACAGGGGTAATTTCCGTTCTCTGGTTGACTTCATGGTCAAACCGACCACTTCATGGTCAAACCGACCACTTCATGGTCAGACCGACCACTTCATGAAAAGACCGACACATTATGGAAGGACCGACCACTTTGGTTCAGATGACTAAGCATTACAGAGGGCGGGAAAAGCACTCTCAGCATAGAAGGGTCGCCATGACCGACCTCATCCATACCGACCAGGTAGCAAAGCGTGTTCAGGAAGAAAGAGCACTCTATCTTTTCGGATAATGAGACAAAATTATCCTACTATCACGGGAGAACTGGTGGAATTAGTATTTTGATAGGAAAAAAGGAGTAAGGTGACTTGAAATTAGGAAACCTTGTAAGAAAAGGAGATTGGCTCAACTAGGAAGCCTTGTAGGAAAAGGAGTCTAAATTCTGTTATTATAAATAGGGGGGAGGGCATGTGTAAAGGGGCAAAATCATAAGTAAATATAAGGAAATAATCAAAAAATTAAAAATCATCACAAGAGTGAAAGATTCGAATTGTAAAGTTCCAATCTGTAAGAGCGAAAGAGAGGCCTGAGAAGTGTATTGGAATAATAAAGAGCACCACCCTGTTCTTCCCGTGGACGTAGGTCGGATCCAAAATCCACCGAACCACGTTAAATCACCTTGTCTGATTGGCATTTTTTCTTGTTTTCCGCTAAATTTGCTTTTGGTCCCCCATAACCAAACAAATTCACAGTTGAAGGAGGATTCCCTCGGAGGTGATATTCCCATATTACCCTGAGACCAAAATCCACCGTCAACATATCCAATAATCTTTCATTAGAAAAAAATATCACCACAACATATGGAGATGAGATATTTCAACTTAAAAATTTGACATAATTTTAGACTTTTTTTTTTTAATTGTTGGAAACCCCACCGCCAGATCATCGTTTCGGACTTAAGTAGAGCAGATAAAACTCCCGATTGTTCCAGACTCTTGCAAAAAATGCACTTTCTGTATCGAATCCAGAATCTCAAGGTGAGATCCAAAGAGCGGCACAATTTTAGACATCAATTTCTAACCATCCATTTAAGTAAATCTAATGATTAAGATAATTACTTATGTGGCATTTAAAATCAAATTTAAAAATTAAAAACTGAGATGAAATAGTAAAGAAAGAGAATATATACTTTTTAATTGGTTCCTTTTTTCAAAGATCTACTTCAATTTTTAAATAATAGTAACTAGTATTTAAATTTTAATACGAGTTTTATCATGCTTGCAATAAAATAATATCATATCAAATCAATCACTTTGTTCGGGACCATTTTACCTCCCATTAAACTGACTTACATTGCCTTCTCTACTTGTATTTGTAGATTCATCTTATACTCTTATCGTGTCACCTATGTAGTAAGTGGTAAATGAACGTGATTTGGTGGTATACGATTCAGGGTTTGATATTCAGATCTTATGTTTGAATTCAGAGAGTGTGTTTTCTGTAAGAGTCTTGGACAATCGGAGATTTTATCTGTTCCGTTTAAATCTGAAACGGGTGGTTTGGCGGTGAAGTTTCAAACGATTTCAAAAAAAGTGTCTCCTATGTAGTTACCAAAAGGCGTGGTTTGATGGTATAAGGTTCATGATCTCACCTTAGAGTCATGAGTTCGAATCCATAAAGTGTGTTTCTTGTAAGAGCCTATGACAGCAGAAGATTTTATCTGCTTCGCTTAAATTCGTAAGGGGTGGTTTAACGACGGGATTTCAAATTATTTAAAAAAAAAAAAAGTATCCTATGTAACATACATGTCCATCTGTGTAAAGAATGTTCTCCCCTTTTTTTTTTTTCTTTTTACTTAATTTTAAGTTGTTAATTATAGTAACAGAAAATAATTAACAAAAGGCTATGACATGTATCTAGCAACAAGAAGAAAAAATAAACACAGTATAATTATAGTACTGGAAGTAGATTTCATCCATATATTAATTAAAAATTGAAGTAGATCTTGGAAAAAATAAATAAGTATTTAAAAAGTATATATTCTCTCTTTAATACGCCATCTAAGTTTTTAATTTTTAAATATTATTTTAAATACCACGTAGCAATTTTTGGATGTTTCGCTTATGGGTGGCAAAACAAACAACGAATCGAATTTGTATCGAATCCTAAACGAATCGAATCAAAATGTGATGGATTCGTATTATATTCGTTTATTAAACGTATCCTAATATCAGGATTCGTATTCGATTCATTTATTAAACGAATCGAATACGAATATTCGTTTATTCGTTTAGTTAATTATATTATTTAATAAAATAATTTATCACACTTGATTTACATTAATTCTTCATAAATATATACATATGAAATATGTAATTAATATATTTACTAAAAATATATCACCAAATATCGAAAATATTACATTTTCTATGATAATTAGTTATAATTTCTCGAATCTTAATTGAAAATTAACAAGAACTAGTAAATAAAAATAATAAAACGAATCCTAAACGAATCAATGAGTTTAAATTTGTATTCGATTAGTTTAATAAAAGAATCGAATCGAATTGACCAATTTATTAAACGAATTCATTTTTTCAAACCCGTATTCGCTTTAAAGCGAATCGAATCAAATAAATAAACGAATCCTGACCCAAATTGCCACCCCTAATTTCACTTAGGATTCTCTTGTAAATTTTGATGGTTGGATGAGGGATCATTCTTGCTATCAGCAACTAGAGTTTTGTTGTTCAAGAATTATTATTATTATTATGATTATGATGATGATGATGATTATTATTATTATTATTATTTTTATTTTTATTATTTTTATTTTATTTTTTGCTTTTGGGATCCCATTATTTGTGATATAGATTATAGATGGTGAAAATTTATGTGGAATTTGATGTATTAGAGTCGGTGCAAATTTTTTATATTAATTATTTGGATAGGCTAGATATAAGTATAATAAAAGTATATTAAAAAATAAATTATTCTAAATTTATAAATTACAACTTAGTTAAAAATATAACTTATATTTGTAAAATTTTACAATCTATTCATCTTCAATTGTTGTAAATATATATATAATATATATATATAATCGGGCGGGTTCCGAACCAGAACCGTCGGTTCGGGATGGGTTGGAACCGCCATGATTTCAACCTTTTTTTAACCGAAATCGAACCATTAAGAGAGGGTTCGGTTCCGGTTCGCCCGATTTCGGATCGGTAACACATAAAAAGAGAATATGAACGCTTCTATCATATCTATAGAGCTTTTGCTTGGCCAATTACTATTGACTAGGTCACGAAAGGGGTGAAAATAAGGATTGAAGGGTGATCGAACCATGTTCGAAAACTATGAGAACAAGACTCATATCCTAATTGAAAATTCGGGGTTATCCTGGATCTGACCCTATGCGGAATTACAAACAATAAGCAGGACAAGTCATGTTACTGTTACTATGAAATAGAAACAGGCAATTACCAAATCAACCAACAATAATAAAATCCACAATATTAATTTAAAGCGAAATATAAATTGCAGAAAATAAACCAATCACACAAAATTCAACACAATAATTTTGGTGACGAAGTGGAAAACTCTTCCGAGTAAAAAACCACTCCGGGTATAGGCTACCACCCGAATCCACTATATAGAGAAAAACTTACAGCGATGGTCAAGACCTATGGTGGCAACTCCACCGACTCAAGTACCTCAATACTGCAAGAACTCAAGGCAACTCCTCAAGCCCGCGACCCACAGTTTTCTTCAGAACCTCTGAAGTCTCTGAGTAGATTATATCACAATGACGCTGGAACTCCGACTACCAAATTTCCTCCTAAAGAACTCTAAAGGCTTAGGGAATTGGGTTAAGTTGTGTTAAAGGTTTATCAAAGATTTGATTTCACCAAACAAATAGAAGACATGAGATTCAAAGAGTCTTCAAGGTGAAATCAAAGAGAGTTGAAAGCTTTGAGGGTTTGGCTCAAAAGGAATGTGTTTCAACTAATGAGAATGGCAGCTAAGGGTTATATTTATAGGTAGGGTGAAAAGCTAGGGTTTTGCAGGCAAAAAACGCGTTCAGATCGCAGTCGCATTCGAACGGTTACTCGAACGTAACACGAACGCGCCATTTATGTGAAGACTCGTTCGAACGCCAATCGAACGCACTACGAACGTGAGCTCTCTGGAATGACCTCGTTCGAACGCACCAAGAACGAGACTCGAACGTTTGCTATCTGGAATGATCTCGTTCGAACCCAAAGAAGAACGAGCCACTAACGCAACACGTTCGAACCAAATAATGAACGTAGCACTAACGCTAATCGTTCGAACACTGCAACGAACGCACCACGAACGAATGTCTGATGCACAGCAGCCAGAAACCAGTTCAATTGCACAAAGATCTTCATGAAAGATTACAACTCAATTGAACTTGTTTTGTCACGGACACATGCCAATAAAAAAGGTTCTAACACTAATAAAATCAGGACCGAATAATTATATTATTGAAGAAATCATTATTTTTTTCTGAGATACGAAATTCATTCATAGTAAAACAACATCACAAGAATGTAATACACCACCATATTAACTCGATAAGAAACTTAGGAAAATACTGAAGGCGCAAGCCTAATTAAAATCTATTATGATAAGAAACTATACAAACTATGAAATCTCTATAAATCTCATGTTCACATCTAAATCTATATGTGGTCCTAGAAGTATTACGAAACCGGCCAAGTATTCTAACCTCTCGACTAAAATCAGTGAATCTAAATTTCGGGACCATAAGAGTAAAGAATATGACCAATATAATAATAAAGTAAAAATATTATAAATTTTTTTTGAAAAAACTAAAGTTTCTACTGTCAAATCTACCGAGTAAAATTCCATAAATATTCAACGTATTGTAGTAAAGCCATATGAATCTCCATAACACAGGGAACAAAATATTTTTTCTTAATCTTTATTTGATTTGATTGTTAAAAAAAATAAAAATATTAAGCAACTTTGCCTATCTTACAATAACATTGCACACGTAACCTCTATAGTGCTTAGTGATCGCCATTCGAAAAAATTGGATACAATAGAATTTGAAAAAGGTAACAATATATCATATTGAACGGAAAAATAGCAAAATTCTCACGATATTTAGTGAAATTAAGTGAAAATTTTCTGATATTTTAAAATTAAGTGCAATCTTTTATAAATGGGTTTCGTTATATTTTTATTTTTATTATAAAGTAAGAGAGGAATTTCATTTAATTTTAAAATACGATAATGATTTTATTTAATTTCACCAAACATCGTAAAAATTTCGCTCATTATCTCCCATTCTACCTAAGAAGTTTGAAAGTTGTACATATTTTTGTAAACAGATAACAAGTAATGTGACATTTATCAAAGAACATTTTGTAGACACTGCATTTTTGCATAAAGCCCAATGATGAGCCTCGTATGGAGGCACTACCCGATAAGTTGCGAAAGTCGTGAGAAACGGACGTCGGAAGGGAAAAATTTAAGAAATAAATACATCAACAAATTTAACTCGCTATTTGGCCTCGAATTCGCCCGATTAATCTTTGTTTTAAAATATTAAGCATCGGCTCAAAATCCCCGCACTCACCCAAAGCCCATTTCGCCCAAGCCCAATCCAAAAATAATTGAAACATTTAAAACACATGTCACAAATTAAATTAAATCAAAACAAATCACATTCCTAAATTAAATAAATCTCCTTCCTAATTTAAATAAATCACTCACCAAATTAAAGAAATTCCCCCCCAAAAATACAAATATCATTTCCTTAAACAAACACATCCATTTATTGATTGATTTATTTCCTTGTTTTGAAAATCTCATGCAAGGAAACCCTAGCCCACTCTTATAAAAAGAGACAACCATATTCCCCCCCCCCCTCAGACTCATTCACGACATCACAAAATTACTAAACAGCCTCCTCTCCATGTTCTCTTCCCTTTCCTAGCCTCTCACGCTCCTAACTCTCTCTCTCTCCTCTCTCATTTTTTTTTTTGAAAACCAAATAAACCTTAAAGTCCACTCACGACAACCCACCACAGATCAACCAAACACTCACATGCACATTCCTCTCAACGAACCAACCCAACCAGACCACCGACGAGAATCACCAAAGAACCCTAGCACCTCTCAAAACACTCACGCCACACGCCGAGACACGTTAAAACAAAAGCCATGAATACCTTATACCCTCCCACCTCTCTCGGTAACTTTAACAAACACTCACTCACACAGCAGTTTGAATCAACAAAATTATTGAAACACCTTACTCTTTTTCACGCCAAATCTTGGACACACACGAACCTAAGCCCTTCACCGAACCAAATAAGAAGCCAACACACTGCCTCACCCCCACGTAGCAATCACAAAGCAACCCTTCATAATACAACAAACAAACTGGCCCCACCAATACCAAACACACGAACAACAGCGCCTCACCAAAATAAGCCATATAACCGAACAATAACCAAGTTGAAAACAGTACAAAACAACCCATTGTAGTCCCCAAAACAGTCCCAAAAATACCCCAAAACCGTGACCCAATACACCTCAAAACAGTCCCAAAAATCGACCCCATAACAACAGCAAAACAGTACGAAAACAATGAAGAAAAATAACGAAAACGACAGTCCAAAACAACGACAAACCAGAAAAATAATGGAGCATTAACCCTTTCGGAGACAACGTAACGCACTTCCGAAGAGCATCTTAAAAGGTAAGACCTGAGGGCCCCCTTATTTTATTATTTATCGTTTCAGTATTCTTTGTCGATCATTCGCATGCATCATTGTGTTTTATGGATGATTTCATTTGTGTTGGGTTGATAGTTGAGTGCTATCCCTTGCGGTATATCGGATGGAAACCCAGACGTAAATTTCGTAGCCGAATCTGAATGGACGGTAGTGCGGTCTGTACTTAGGATACAACTCCACGTACCACTTGAGGAGCTTTCAAGCACATGTTTCATTTTGGTATTTAATTTCGTGTTTGTTGTTCCGCTATTTATTTTCTATGTATTGTTTCTTTCTTTATGTATTGTTAATATAATGCGCATGGGCTAACTAGAGTGGATTAAATGTCATATATTCGAGGGAAATGCCTAAAGACTACCTTTACCATGATGTTTTGCCGCGCCAGACGAAGTACGTTTGATTGAACGTGAGATGTGTTCAATCGGGCATACAAGGTCTTATATTATTTATTTGTTTATTCATGCATTGATAATTTAGTGCGCATGGGCTAACTAGGGTGAATTAAAGGTCCTCTATTCGAGGGAAATGCCTAAATTCTACTTTTACTATGATGTTTTGCCGCGTCAGACGAAGTACGTTTGATTGAACGTGAGATGAGATGTGTTCAATCGGGCATACAAGGTTCCATATTATTTATTTGTTTATTCATGCATTGATAATTTAGTGTGCATGGGCTAACTAGGGTGGATTAAAAGTCCTCTATTCGAGGGA
Organism: Zanthoxylum bungeanum; assembly: GCA_019454045.1. NCBI lineage: Eukaryota > Viridiplantae > Streptophyta > Magnoliopsida > Sapindales > Rutaceae > Zanthoxylum > Zanthoxylum bungeanum. The sequence goes on from SKCR01040640.1 coordinate 18,078, forward strand.
AATGCCTAAAGGCTACCTTTACCATGATATTTTGCCGCGTCGGACGAAGTACGTTTGATTGAACGTGAGATGTGTTCAATCGGGCATACAATGTTCCATATTATTTATTTGTTTATTCATGTATTGCTACTTGATTCGCATGGGCTAATCATGTAGGTTAAAGTCCTCCATTCGAGGGAAATGCCTAAATGCTACCTTTACCACGATGTTTTACCGCGCCTTTCTCCTATTGATTGCGCTATTCGTCTTTGTCTTGGTTGTCATTTTACATCTTTTCATTTTCGCATTCGTGCCATGTTTATGTTTGAGTGTTTGCTTCTAATGGTATATCGGATGGAAACCCAGACATAAATTCCGTAGCCGAGTCCGAATGGACGGTAGTGCGGTCTGTACTTGGGATACAACTCCACGTACCGCTTGAGCAACATTCATATATGTTTCCATGTCATTTCAAATACCACTTTGGTAATCTCGTTTGAACACGTTTCCGAACACTACACGAACATTTGTATTCTGTCTCATTTCCATTCGAATGCGTTTCAGAACGCTACTCGAACGCGCATGCATTCTGCTTTACCATGCATCAGGTCTCATCCCGTTTCCGAACGCTATACGAACGCGAACATTCTATTTACCGTTCAAACGCGTTTTCAAACGCTACACGAACGCACATACAGTGAACATATTTCTTTTCATCACATTTCATGCATGTTTGCTTCTTCGGTCATCTCTTTTGCATTACATAATTAACCATATCATTTCATTATTGACTCTCTTTTATCTTTATTAATTATTTACATTTCCGCATTTATTTATTTGATATGCTCATGAGATTGTGTGCTTGCCTTTATATCACTTACTCATATGTATACAAACTTAGATATATGTTGTATACCAACTTAGATATAGGTTATCTTGCATGTGTATATTGCGTAGACTTGGTTATATTATTGCGCGAATTCGTTCATTACAAGTGGCATAAGTAATGGACCATTTCGAACCCAACGGTTTGAGGTCTTCCATTTCGAGGGGTGAGTGCGGCCTTAAATCATTTCCCAGTTCACGTTGGGTGGCGACTCCATTATTCTCCGGTTTAGTCCCTCGTGGGCTACTCCGTACTCCCGATCGGGCCGCGAGCCCGGGCAGCGTCGCCTACTTCTGTGTCATACAGTCTGGCGACTACACTGGGGACAGAGAATCGGCCCCGAAATAATGTTTTGTAATGTTTGTGATTTTTGTTGTAGTGTACCTTGTCTAAGGTATTATTGGAGTTAGACAATGATTTGGTCTTTTCCTTCACTCACTACCTTTTTATAGCCAAAAGGAAAAGCTGTGAAGACATCTAGATAATCATCTAAAGCAATGGACTAATTTGGATGATCTGTTGTTTATTCCTGTCACCAAAGCGATAAGAGCCTAAGAGGCAAAGATATTTAAGAGAGTCCGCTCCACCATCCATTTGGGGAATCTTCAATAGAGAAATTCATTTGACAGTCCTTCATGTATCGAGAAGTCGTTTTCACTCGAAGCGGCGGATCGTTATATGATATCATCACTCGTTGGCACGTACCTTAGGGTATAAAAAAAGTGCGCTCACTTGGTCGCCCGAACCTTTGAGTGGGGAGACCTAGTTGTGGGCAATCCTTCACAGGTGGGAGCCTTTGTCTATACTCCTATAAACCCGCATGTGAACCGTAGTTGTATGACATATAGAAGCCACCCTTTTATGCTTGTGTTTGAGACCATCATCATTTGGATTCATTTGGACTTTTTGTCATGAGATGTGAACTTGTTGGGCCATTTAAACTGGGATAAGTTTGTGTCTTATAATGATTGGGCCAAAATCTTCTAAAATGTCGATGGGCCACCTTGTGTTTGGGCCCCTTATCATTTGAAGTTGTTTAGCCACGTTATCGCAAAAGTGTAAATCTGTTGGGCCTTTTACAACTGGGACAAGTTTGCACCTCGCGATAATGTGATTGAATGCTTTAAAATGATAATGGGCCAACTTGTATGAAAACCTTGATGGGCATAGAAAATCCAAACATGATCCAAGTATTCCAGAAGCATGAGTCCGATATCCGCACGGGCTTTCATCCAGAAAGGATACGACTTGTTATGACATATTTGTATACTTTTGGATGCTTCCAAGTTTATCCCCATGACCACGGTCGCCGAAAGCCCAATTCATCATTTTTAGACAATGGAATGATCCCATATTCGGCTTAGTCCAGGTTTTAAATGGTCGGTCTTTGTCTTTTATCGATGGAAATGGACAGAAGCAGCAAAGGTTCACCCCGTAGCATAGGAGAGAATGATTTTTTATACCCCACATTGGTACATAAAATAAGCCATACCTAGGATAGAAATGGACTTACCACGATTATGAGAGGAATAAGGTAGGAAGGATATATGCTATTTTGATAACCACATACATCTTATATATCTCACGTATCGCACGAATACACGCATCATGCTAACTCACAGTTTTAATAGCCATAATAGATATCCGTTGGGTTAGAGAAAAACAGTTAGCAAACATGAGTGAGTCAGATAATGAGGTTTCCCGCTTGGACCAATTAGAGACCAATATGACCGGCGTAAACACACACGTATAACGCAAGCGCACGTATCGTTCAAGTAGTATAAAAAGTATCGATCCCACGAGGACTTAAAATCTTATCTATTAATTTTTATGAGGTCAAATGATTACTAAAATCTGACAGGTTGTTTGATTGATTTGAAATGGCGACGATTTTAAATTTAAAAGCAAGTAACTAAAATTGGTTGAAAAGATATTTTGAGAAAATTCAATATTAAAACTATCTAGGGTTGTGATTTATTCCAATATTATTTAAAGATGAAGTTGTTATCTTATAATTGGGTAAAATGTTGATTTATTAACCTGGAACACTAAATTATGTAAAAGCCTCTTCCGATGGTCAATTACAAATATCCAATTTAACTTAATTAAACCATATGTCTATGTCAATCAAATTAACTGGATTTATTAATATTAAGTTCCAATTATGGCTACCCCCGCCCAACAGGTATATTCCTATCCTGTAAGGAAATCTATTAAAGGGTTATCTATCCTCAAAGAAGATCGTGGGTTATTGAGTCTGAGGTTTTAAACTTAAAATCCCTATGTCTAGTTCATTTTAAGTTTACCTTATCAATTTTATTAGTGGCCAATTAATAAAAAGCATTAAGATTAAGACTCAATAAATAAATCTTTATATTACCCAAATTATAATTTAACCCTTATAAACCGGTGATATTAGATTTCATCACAACCCTAGATTACTAACTTAGTTATGACACATAGCTAGGGCTTGTAAAAACTTAAAAGACATAAAATGAAAATGCTGAAAAGTAATTGCGATAAGTAAAATGCTGAAAAGAAAATTACAAATGAAATAAAATGCTAAGGCAAAAGGAATTACTTTTACTACTACTAATTTAGATATCTCCCATAAAATAATATATAAACTTTGTGATAATATTTTACCAACCGACCAATATAGCGGTATCCTGATTAAGTCAAATTAAGTCCAACCAGCCATATAGGTGGTAATATTTGTCCATAATTCAGCCATAAAGGCGGTACCAAAATAAATTTACCAACCGACCAATATAGCGGTTTCCTTGATTAATCAGGTTCAAACCAACAGAAAATAAATTTACCAACCGACCAATATAGCGGTATTCCTTGATTAGTCAGGTTTAAACCAGATTAAATTAAATTACCAACCGACCAATATAGCGGTATTCCTTTATTAATCAGAATTTTAAATAGTAAATATAATATTTTTAAGGGAGATTAATCTAAATAGCAATAGTAAAATAATTACCTTTCACCCTAGCATAGGGAAGTTACCTCCGCATAGTGAATAGTAAAAACTGTAAAATAAAGAAAGTAAATTATTATTACTACAAAAAGTAATTAAAATTATTACAAAAGTAAAAACTAAAAAATAAAAATGAAAATTCTAGAGAGAGAAACTCCCTAATTACATAGAAGGAGTGAGAGAAAGGTGTACTAAAAACTGAAAATTCGGCCTCTATTTATAGTAAAATAAATTCACTGTTTGGTCACTGTGCGCGCGTCGCGACGCTAAGGCGTTGCGCGTCGCGACGCTCATTTGTCGACGTGGCACAATGAGACGGCGACACGTGGCAAGGCGGCTGACTGTACAACTGACACGTGTCAAGGCGGCTAATTCTCAATTATTGTGATGACGTCATGCTGACGCGGAGGCGACGTGGCGATGACGTGGCGCTGACGTGGCGTGGCGGCTGACTGTACAACTGTCGGCACAATGGGATGGCGACATGTGGCGACACGTGTCAAATTCTGATTGGCTGAGGCTGACGTGGCATGTTGACTCGGTTGACTTGCTGACGTGTCTGATGACGTGGCATGACACGTGGCATGGTTGACTCGTTGACCGATGACATGGCTGATGACGAGGCGACACGTGTCATGTCAGAGTGTCGGCAGCATATGATGTTGACACGTGGCACGGCGTACGTTAGCAGATGGGATGTGATGGTGACACGTGGCACGGCGCATTTTAGCAAAGTCAAACTTTTCAAATTGTTGACCCGTTGACCATGGCGCATTTTAGCAGAACCGGCACACGCTGGGCGTCGCGGCGCGCTGTGTTATAGCGTCGCGATGCGCAGAAGACCAAAATAACCCTGTTGACGCATTTTTGTCCGGGTTTGCCCCAAATTGCCTCCAGTGCTGTCCAAACTTTATTTATCTGCAAGATAACAATAAAACATATCAAAACGTTCATAAAACTCAAGAAACTATACAAAATATTAAGTTAAATGAGTGGGAAATAGTGATATAAATACCACTCATACACCCCCAAATAGACCCGGCCACGGTTCCGGTTCGGAACCGGAACCGAACCGGAACCGAACCGGTTGGAACCGGAAGGTTCCGGTTCCAACCGGTTCCGGTTCCGGTTCCGGACCGAACCGGAATGGGACCGGTTCCGGAACCGAACCGGAATGGGACCGGTTCGGTTCCGGTTGGAACCGTCGGGTTCCTGTTGGAACCGTAGGGTTCCAACAGGAACCCTAAGGCCCCCAACGGCTAGTAGCCGTTGGGGGCCTTATTAGTTATTCCCCCAACGGCTACTGCCGTTGGGGGATGCAGGGAGCCGTTTGGCTCCCTGCCAAACGGCTCCCTGCCAAAAAAAATAAAATTAAATAAAATTATAAATTTTTTTTTTATTATATAAAATAAAAATTACTAATGTACCCCTAATAACGGTAATAAAACGGTTATATTTAGGGGCATTTTTGGTATCAAAAAAATTCTAAAATTCTATAAATAGGATTCATTTTTCATAATTTCATCACAACCAATTTCTCAACTCTCTCATTTTCTATAAATCTCTTATTCTCAATCTTACTTCAATACAATTCTCTTATTTTAGTTGTTAATTAATTTGTTATCACATTCGGCATTCGCATCGCAATTATTCAAATGGCAAGCTCATCCGAGAACATAATGTCAAATATGCCAACCCAAGAGAGCGGCCCTAGTGTCAGTGCACAATCACGGAGAAGAGAAGTTAAGGCTCGGTCCTCGGATATTTTCAAAATTCATTTTAATTTGGAACGCCTAGAAGATGATTCACAACGAGCAGTTTGCAACTATTGTGGGGTTATCTACAAATTTTCAGGTGGATATGGCAATATGATCAAGCACATGGAAAAACATCATCCGGTTGAATTTGGCATTGATACGACGCAAACTCAAATGGCCAGGTACGCATCATCAAGTAGAGGTACGAGTGCTTTAGATTTATTTAAATATTCTGATGCAAAAATAGAGAGGAATTTGCGAAATTAACTTGTATGGCACATCTTTCTTTAAGCTTTGGTGAAAAACTTCATTTTACTAATTACGTGCATAATGCTTTAAACCCTTCTGCATGTAGAATGACTCGAAACACAACAAAACGTCATATTTTTAAATTATACAAAGATGGTAAAATTATTTTAAATGAAATATTTAAAGAGATGAAAGGTCGTATTTCTGTATGTTCTGATATTTGGAGTGATCATTGGCAAACACATTCATACATGGGTGTGACTTGTCATTGGATTGATGCATCATTTACCATGCAAAAACGACTAATTGCATTTAGAGTTTTTGATGACCAACATACTGCACATAATATTTATAGAATGATGATGAAGGTAATTTTTGATGAATATGGTTTAGGAGAAAAAATTTTAACAATTGGATTTGATAATGCATCTGCAAATACTGCATCCATCAATGATTTAAAAGAAATATGTCAACCAAATTTAGGGGGTCGGTTTTTTCATATTCGTTGTACATGTCATGTCCTCAACTTATGTGTGCAAGACGGTCTAAAATTATTATCACCTTTCCTTGATCCAATTAAAACGGCACTTAACTGTATTTGGTCATATTCTCAAATTAGGAGAGAATGGACCAAGTTTTGTAAAATAAATGGTATTAAACCGATTAAATTTTCAAGAGATGTTCCAACACGTTGGAATTCTACTTATTTTCTTTTATGTCAAGCATTTCAATACAAAGATGCATTATGTAGTTTTTTTTTCTCAACATGTTCAAAATATCACACTTTATCCTAGTCAATGGGATATTTGTGAAAAAATTTTAGATATTTTAAAAGTTTTTAATGATGCTACTTTAGTTTTTAGCGGCGTTTATTATCCTACAGCACATTTATTTCTTCTTGAGAGTTTAAATATTGTTGGCACTCTCGATGAGCATGTTGACAGTAGCGATCCTAATGATATTGTTTTGTTAGAAGCCATTACTGTTATGAAGGTAAAATGGTTAAACTATTTTAGAGAAATTCCTTTACTTTATCTTATTGCTGCTGTTTTTGATCCTAGATTTAAATTAGAAGGTTTGAGTGGTGCTTTACAAGCTTATTATGGTTATTTAGGAATATTAGATGAAATTGACATTACTAGATTAATGACGAAATCAAGAAATGATTTAATTGAGTTATTTAATGATTATATTGTAAGATATAACTTAGGAACATTAGGTCAATCTAGTAGTAGCGAACCGGTAATTCAAACAAGACTTAGCGCAGGGGATCGTTGGTTATTGCAACGAAATAAAAAAGCTAGGGATACGACAACTAATAACCCTGAATTAGATAATTATTTATCTACAAATTTTTGAGTTTTCTAATGAAAGTTTATGCAGTAAAAATTTTAAAATCCTTGAATGGTGGAACCGGCATCAAAATATATATCCTGTTTTATCTATTATTGCTAAAGAGATCTTGGCAGCACCTATTTCCACCGTTGCGGTTGAGCAAGCCTTCAGCTTGGGAGGTAATATATTGGAAGCTAGGCGATCTTCATTACATCCAAGCACTCTAGAAGCAACAGCTTGTGTGGATGATTGGACTCGAGCTGATCTGAGACAACAAGAAGATGCCCCCGATGATTGTGAAGATTTGTTCGATAATGCTTCTGCAACAAGTGCAAGCGGAACCGGAGCCGAAGGATCAACCGATAATGATGATTGATAATTGTAAAATTATAATTTACAAAAGGGGATATGTCTAAAAGACTAAAACTTGTAATGGAACTACGTGAGCTTTGATTCCTCTCACCCTTGGAGGATACGTAGGCAACTTAAATATTTAAAAATTTAAGCTCAAGCTCTTCAATGTAATAAAATTTTTTTTTTTAAATTTAATCTCATTTTTTTTTATTTAAATTAATCAAAAAAAAAAAAATATTTAACCGAACCGAACCGGAACCGAAAGGTTCGGTTCCGGTTCGGTTTTCGGTTCCGGTTCCACTTAAGTGTGGAACCGGAACCGAACCGGATTTAACCGGTTCGGTTCCGGTTCCACACTTGTGGAACCGGTAACGGCCGGTTCGGTTCGGTTCCGAACCGGAACCGAACCGCCGGCCGGGTCTACCCCCAACCTAACATTTGCTAGTCCATCGAGCAAAATACAGAATAAAATAACATAATAAAATTTAACTAAGCCATTTTCGTAGGGATCACGGTTGCATTTAGCATATGCAACAAGCCTTTAAACCCCTAGGTCCCTAGTGGACGAGTTGTAGTCTCGTGAGGGTTTACAGCAATGATACCCACAAACATTTTACAAAATTTAAAAAGTATTAAAACAATGCACACAAAAGCAAAAAGACAAGCGAAAAGAGAATAAAGAAAGAAGTGACTAATCAGGTGAAAAATCTACTCCAAGTTACTAGTTGTTTTGTTTCTTTCTAAATTACCGAATAAGTAAATTCTCCGATTGTTTTTACCATTCTCCATATACACAAGCCAACAAATATTAATCATTTCATTTTTGCCCACAACAGTCATAAGTGCAGTTGATAAGAGAGTAATATTTTTGTCCTAAAGTTCTATCAGATTTCACACCTTTTTTTGTAGCAATGGAATAATTTTCTAATTTTTCTGATTTTTTCTTTGATTTTTTTTTTTTTTTTTTATACAATACCTTCCGTCTATGTAGCGAGCTTTGGGTCGGTGGCTCCCAACCCAGTTGGCTTTAGGGCACCAGGTGTTAAGACACCCCTACGAACTTAATTACTCAGACTTCAGATATATATATATTTATTTTTGCAGCATCTTCGATCCATGTAACGAGCTTTGGGCCAATGACTCCCAAACCAGTTGGTTTTAGGGCACTAGGTATTAAAATACCCTTACAGACTTAATAACTCGGATCTCTGACGTTTTTTTTTTTTTTTTTTTTTTTTTTTTTTTTTTTTTTTTTTTTTTTTACTCCATCACTATTTAGAGATGCTTCCTCTAATTACACTATAGCACGGACTATTACAAACTTTTCAATTTTAGCTCATGTCCGTATGTTTCCATGTAAGTTCATAATACCTGTCAACTGAACATATGAAGATCCAATTTAGTCAGTGTTAAGGAGAATTCACAAATTAAATAATTCAAAAGGAAATAAACAAAAATTAACTTATTTCGAAATAGGTTTGAGATACGTCTCAGGAGCGGAAATTCCTTTTCTCTCTCTTACCAATTCCACCTTTTTAGTCAAAATAAAAACAAAAATGCAAAATATTTTTGTAATTTTTTTTAATTTTTTTTTTTTTTTTTTTATTTGTTTTTCGAAAAAAATTTGGACTAAAAAAAAAAACAACATACAACTAAAAACAAGATATTAATCAACTAATTCCCTCCCCCAAACCTAAATGAGACATTGTCCCCAATGTCTTAAACAGTAGAAGAAGAGTTTAGACGATAATACCTGGTTAACTGAAATTCTACAGGAAATTAAAGGTTAAGATCCAGATTAACCGAACCGTCTCTTACCACGATCGTCCCCAGACCAATTTATCTTTGAAATGACAGGGTCAATTTGTGGTTCATAGGCTATGAGTTGGTCAATTAGATCTGGAGCAAGTCTGGCAGTGAAGAGGAGTTCTTTCATAGGTTTTGAAATGAATCCATTTCTCCGGCATCATCAAGAAACACACAAAGAAAATCATAAAATCCATCAACGTTAAGCAGACCAATTGGTTTCTGGTGTATGTTCAGGTTCGCCTAAGATAGTACAATAAAATTTCCTCCAATGTACCCAAGCCACCTGGCAAAGCAATAAAAGCATTAGCACGATTAATCATTTCTACCAAACGTTCAGACATACCTGATACGATTAGTTCCTCTCCGTTTGATGATCCAATAAGATTTGCCTCTGCCAAGGGTTTTGGGATGATTCCCAAAACATGACTGCCTCCTTCCTGTACGGCCTTTGAAACGATCCCCATAATCCAAGATTTCCTCCGCCATATATTAAGTGCATATTCCTTGCAGCTAATACTCGACCCAACTCCTGTGCCGCTTCTATGTATTGTGGTTTAGTACCAACACTACTACCGCAAAACACACAAATGTTTTCAACTCGTCTTCTTGAAGTGGCTTCCATGTTTCTATGTATTTTTTTTTCTCAACTCAGGATGACATCAAAGGTACAATGATGAGTTGAATTTATAATACCTGAAAAATTGGGTGAGTAAAAATAGCACAAGTATCTTCCAAATGACGATTAGTACAATAATAGTAAAATAGATCGTGATAGTCAAAAAAGAATCTGGATCCTGTCGGAGAAAAGAAAAGAAAATAACAAAACAAATCACAATTATTAAGAAAAGACAAAAAAAAAAAAAAAGTAACGGCTTGATTGACATCTATGCGTCAGGGACAAGCTTCCCATCCAATTTTCTTATAAATTGGCAAACAGGGTCTTTTTGAGTCAGATTCCCAAGACTTAACTGTTGTCTTTCTTTTTGATATTGTGTATGTAATCTGCGAAAGCCTATGTGAACATATCCACTGGGATGCGTCTCAAGAGTCGAAGATATATCATCTAAAGACTCCTTACTCAAGCCATTCCTAATGAATTTAATTTTGTCTTCGCGATTAACAGACACCATTCCTAAAGAACGACAACGAGTATTGCAATTCCAACGTGCACATTTGTAACAAACACCCATTTGCTTAGCTCTTCGTTTCTTTGCATAGGTGCTTCTTCCAAAACCAGGCAGATGTGAAATAAAAGAATCAGAGGATTCACCTGCCAATCGGACTCGTGCTTCAATTACCCAACGAATGTCATTGGGCACACCATGTATTGTCAGTAGTCTCATCCGTTCCAAGCGAGCTTTGTAGACTTTCATCAGAGATTTTTGAGGGAGAGAAGGAAATTTCTTGTGAAGATTTGAGAGAGCTTCGTCCATCTTGAAATGACTTAATCTGCAAAAACTAAACACACAAAATTAAATCACACCAAATCACAATATATACAAAAATTTGCATGGGTTGCCTCCCTGCGAGCGCTAAGTTTAATTGTCGTCAGCTAGATATGACTTTTCGAACGTTTATGCTGGATCTGAAAGTGTGACACTTTCTTTTTGTCGCTCAAATGATTCTCCCCAGTAGTGTTTGACACGCTGACTGTTAACTTTGAATGTGTTGTGGTATTAGGATCCAGTAACTCAACAGCTCCATATGGTAAAATCTGAGTGATTACAAATGGTCGGACCACCTAGATTTTAATTTCCAGGGAAAAGTTTTAACCTCGAGTTGTACAATAACACCTGTTGCCTTGGTTCCAACTGTCTGTGCACTATTTTTCGGTCATGCCATTTTTTGGTCTTTTCTTTGTATAATTTGGCATTCTCATAAGACTGTAGGCGAAATTCCTCCAATTCATTGAGTTGGTGAAGTCTTTTCTCTCCTGCAGCTTGTGAATCAAGATTCAGTCTTCAGTGCCCAGTACGCCTTGTGTTCAAGTTCAAGGCAGATGGCATGCTTTCCCAAACACCAATCGATATGGGGACATACCAATGGGTGTCTTGTAGCTATTCTGTAGGCCCTAATGCATCATCCAATTTTGTAGAACCAGTCATCCTTGTTGATCAACGGTTCTTTCTAGGATTCTTTATCTCCCTGTTTGAAACTTCAACCTGTCCATTTGAATGTGGATGTAATGTTAGGGCAGTTGTGGAACCTTTAGGGTCGGATCGGTGCCCCGAGCAGCGGAAATGGGTCTAACCCATGGATATCAAGTATGGATGTAATTTTAAATTATTTAATGAAAAACTACATTCCATTATGAGTGTATAGGTAAAAACCGGGACTGAAACGGAGTCCGGAAGCTCCCAAACGAAGCAAAACAAAATCAGTGTGCAAGAGGTACAGCGCTACAGTGCGTGCTACAGTGAGCGCGCACTGCGCGCGTTTACAGTGCGCGCTACAGTGCGCGCGGCACTGTAGCGCGCAGCTCTCTATCCTTTTTTTTTTATTTTATTTGAATGTTTTAAGTTGCAGCTCTCATTCCAGAGAGCTGCAACATTAGGGTCTATTACCCTAATAATATCCGGTCTATCCTAAACACTTCAAAAACACTCAAAATTAATTTTTAATTTCAAAACCAACATAAACACATGTTATAGAATAAAAATCTAGTTTTTCAAAATATTAAATATTTTTCCAAAAACATAAATTTATTCTAAATACGCATTTGCGTAAATTTTGAATACAATACACAAACCATTTTAGAATCCAAATACGAAATGTCCCGTGAACAATTCTAGTCCACCTAAAGGTGGTCAAGTGAATCTAGAATGGTAGCCATAGCTCTAAGCATTAATCTAGAGTTCCAAACTCTAATTAATTATTCCATGTCCAACATGAATATTTTTGACCTAATTACAAGCATGTTGTGTTTATACTTCTAAAGTATCCTAACATTTAATTAGCCTTATTCAACATTAAGCTATGTGATCATGCATCTAATACACAAATAAACATAGCTTTGGAGAAGATCAAACATTACCTGTAAGCTAGATGCAAGATCCAATCTACTTCTCCTTGTTGAAATTGTTGGAGAATCTCCAAGGTGTGCAAGCTTGACTTCAAGATCCAATATTGTTTCCAATGCTTCCAAGCTTCACTTCAAGATCCAATCTTGATTTCTCCTAGATGAAATGTTTTAGAGACCTCACAAGCTTCTCTAAACACTTCTCTAATTTAGGCTAATCTCTCAATAATTTGCTTATACTTGTAATTGAACTTGCTAATTAAAACATTCCTAAAGCTTGCTATTTATAGCAAAACTTAGGCAATTTTTAATCAATAAATGTCTTATCAAATATTAGGTATGCTTAATTAAATTCATCCAAATATTCATAATTAGGTGTGACTAATCCCATTATTTACCACTTTGATTTAAATAAATTAAATCAAGACAATATTTACTTAATGGATTAGTTCAATGTCTACCACTTTGATTTAATCCAATTAAATCAAGACATATAGATTTACACCAATTAATACAAATTTGGAATTACCAAAATATCCTCAAATGGTAGAAATATTTATGAATTTACAATTAAGCCCTTTGTGTAATTTTGAATTAATCCAATTAATCCAAATAGGTCAAAGTAAATAATCAATGTTATCTAATAACACTTGATTATCTTGGTTGATAATTATAATATCGAATATTATATTTTATCAAAATTAATCGGCTACCCAAGTGCTCAACGAGTACACTTCATATTGGACTCTCTAAGTTCAGACACGTTCGTCATATAAGCCTAGCTAATATGTACGCAATTCGGCCACCTCTGAATTCGCGAAGAACACAAACGACATTTCTGAACTATACAAATCGAGGTTATCACATATGTTTAACAATCCCTCCGTCGTAGGCTATCCGAGTTGTGCTTAGGAAACATAGAATATACCGTCAAGTTTCCGAGGCGCACATCTCATGTCGACATGTCCACGATTCTTCATAAATGATGCGATCCACCCTAGGTGATCGACTTTGGCCAAAGATTTAAGAATCGTGACTTTACTAACATGGATACCTAAACCCCTTAGGGTACTCATACGGGCCGACAGATCCTATCTTGCTTCGCACTTGATTACTGTGTGCATCGGTCCACACCCAACGAACATCTAGAGGCCAGACCATGAAAGGTTTCTGACATACATGGCATCTAAGTGTGGAGGATCTCACACAAAATCAATGCTATCCTATAGTCAAATGATTACATATGCTACTCGACTCGAGGAGATTCCTATTGACGGTGGTGTGTACTTCCAACTATTAGGAATCACATGTGAGTCATTCAGTATTCGCTCCGACGAATACCCACATGTCTATACGAGTTTCCAATACTCATGGTACATCGCGTTAAACCATCGGAACTCCAATTCCAATATACGACATGTGCTAGTCTTATAGGTTATAGGAATTCGACCGTATTCCAAAACCAACGACTATGAATATTTATTTTAAGAATAGTTTACACCTAGTGTCAAAACTATTCTAAGGTCGATGTCATTCTTAGCATATCGATACATCAATTTAATATGCGTAATAACAATACCATTAATAGGGTATGAAATGAAAAATATAGTTATTTTATTAATAAATAATAAAATGTACAAATCGGATGGCACTCCAAGCACCAACTCCATCAAACTCCCACTTGCTTAGTGCCAATCTGGATGGTACCGTAGTCCCATCTCCTCTACATGTTTATCGAATAACTTAGGAGGTAAGGCCTTTGTAAGTGGGTCTGCTATGTTGTCTTGTCCTTGAACTTTAAGACCATTATGTCTTTTCGTTCGATTATCTCTCTAATTACGCGGTATTTTCTTTCCACATGTTTAGACTTGGAATGCGCCCTTGGCTCCTTAGCCTGCGCGATGGCTCCGTTATTATCACAGTAAATGGGATTGAATCTGTAATACTAGGCACAATGCCAAGTTCTGTGATAAAATTTCTAATCCAAACAGCTTCTTTAGCAGCTTCTGAAGCCGCTATAAATTCCGCCTCAGTGGTTGAATCAGCTGTTGAGCCTTGCTTTGAACAACGCCAACTAATAGCACCACCGTTAAGGGTAAATATGTATCCTGATGTAGATTTTCTATCATCTGGATCTCCTGGAAGTCGGAGTCTGTATAACCCTTAATTTGTAGCTCATCTTCTCCATATATTAGAAACTTATCCTTGGTGCCTTTTAGATATTTTAGGATATGTTTCACGGCTGTCCAATGATCATTACCTGGATCAGATTGATATCGGCTGGTCACACTGACGCCGAAACTGATGTCAGGTCTAGTACATAACATAGCATACATTATGCTTCCAATACAAGAAGCATATGGCAAGTTAGACATCCTAACTCTCTCTTCCTGTCTGAGGTGCCATTTTCTTCGAAAGATGTATACCATATCGGAAAGGTACATTTGCTGTCTTACAGTTGGTAAAACTGTACCTTTCTAACATCTTGTCTATGTACGTTGACTGTGACAACCCTATAAGCTTCCTGATTCTATCTCGATAGAGCCTTATACCTAGTATATAGGAAGCTTCACCCATATCTTTCATGGAGAAGTTCTTGCAAAGGTAGGCTTTCACACTTTGCATCATCCCTATATCATTTCCTATGATAAGGATGTCATCTACATACAAGACTAGGAAAACTATCATGCTCCCACTAACTTTCTTATAAACACATGGTTCTTCATCATTTTTATGAATCCAGATAATCTAATTATCTCATCAAAACGACGATTCCAACTTCGGGATGCCTGTTTAAGTCCATAAATAGACTTTTGGAGCTTACAAACCAAGTTTGAAGTCTCGCTGGATATGAAACCCTCTGGTTGTTCCATATAGATATCCTCTTCAAGAAATCCATTTAGGAAAGCTGTTTTCACATCCATCTGCCATATCTCATAGTCGTGATATGCAGCAATGGCTAAAAGAATCCTAATGGATTTTAACATGGCTACTGGTGAAAAAGTTTCCTCATAGTCAATCCCAGGACGTTGAGTATAACCTTTCGCTACCAGTCGGGCTTTAAAGGTTTCCACCTTTCCATCGGGCCCTCGCTTCCTTTTGTAAACCCATTTACAGCCAATAGGTTTAACTCCTTCAGGAAGTTCAACTAAGTCCCAGACTTGATTGGCATGCATTGAATCCATTTCGGATTTCATGGCTTCCTGCCATTTTCCCGAATCGATATCCAATATCGCTTCCTTATACATAGTCGGATCTGTTTCCTCCAAGAGGAGAACATCAATGCTCACATCAGTTGTTAAAAATAGTCTCTCAGGAGGCCTTGATATTCTATTCGACTTACGTAAAACCTGTGTTGTAGATCCTTCACCTAGTTGGATCTCTGGTTCCATATCAGGTTCCTTAATGTTGGGATCAAACTCATCAAGTTTAATCTCTCTACAATTCTCACTTTCTCTCAAAAATTGTTTTTCAAGAAAAGTTGCAAAGCGAACAATAAATACATTCCGTTGCTCAGAATCGTAGAATTGATATCCCATAGAATTATCAGGATATCCAACGAACCTACATTTATACCCTCTGGGTGCTAGTTTATCCCGATGCGTAATTCTAACGTATGCAGGACAACCCCAAATCTTTAAATGCTTAAGACTTGGATTTCTACCGAACCATATCTGATAGGGGGTCGTAGAAACAGCTTTCGATGGAACTCTATTAAGTATGTAGGCAGCAGTTTGTAAAGCGTAACCCCAAAGGAAATAAGGAAGATTTGTATAGCTCATCATGGATCGCACAATATCCAATAAAGTACGATTTCTACGCTCAGACACTCCATTGTGTTGAGGTGTTCCTGGTGGACTATATTGGGCAAGAATTCCATTCTCCCTTAAATAATTTCTGAATTCTTCACTCATGTATTCACCTCCTCGATCTGATCTAAGGCATTTGATGAATTTACTCGTTTGTTTTTCTACTTCGTTTCGGAATATTTTGAACTTGTCAAATGTTTCCGACTTATGTTTCATTAGATAGACATATCCATATCTAGACTTGTCATCTGTGAAAGTCACAAAGTAAGTTGAACCATCATGGGCGGCATGATTTAATGGACCACACACATCGCTGTGTATTAGCTCCAGTAAATCTCCAGCACGGTGTCCAACACCTTGAAATGGGGCCTTTGTCATCTTTCCTTGGATGCATGACTCACAAAATGGATAAGGATCTAAGGTAAGATTTTCAATCAAACCATCCTTTATTAATTTGGATAGACGTCTAACACCTATGTGGCCCAATCTCATATGCCATAATTCAGTATTATTTAGTTCAGACTTCCTACTTGTATTTTTCTCTATATTAAAGACATCTCTACATGTTTCCAAAACATAGTGACCGTTTGATAAAGAACATTCACATTTCAATAAATTTTCTTTATCATACAAACATAAAGTTTCATCCTTAATGTTTATTTTATAACCCTCTTTATCTAATATTGGCAGGGATATTATTTGTCTGATAAGTGAGGGTACATAATAACAGTCTCGTAAATTTAACTTACAACCATTAGGGAGATTTAAAATAATTGTTCCTATGGCTTTAACATCCAATGTATCGCCATTGCCAACTTTAAGCTGGATCTCCCCTTTATTTAGCCTTCTTCTAACCCTCATTTCCTGCAGGGAATTGCAGATATGAGTAGGACTGCCAGTGTCTAACACCCATCCATTATTTGCATCTAAGGCTAATGAGATGTTAATAATTGGAAAAATACAAAGCGTACCTGAGGGTCCTGTCTTTCCTTTTAGTTCTGGACAATCCTTCTTCCAATGTCCAAACTTCTTGCATTGTAAACATTGATCACGAGCTATTTTCGGTTTTCCACTTTTGCGTTTCTTGGAGTTTTTCTTTGATATCTTCTTCTTCCCCATCTTTATTTTCTTTGACTTCCCAGAAGTCTTTGAAGAGCCAGCTCCACCGTGGAGATACAATGTAGGGTGCCTTTCTTCAGATCTTGCTCCGCCGTGCGTAACATGTTATGAAGTTCTTCGTATGTGGCTTGCATCGAATGCATATGGAAATTTAAAACAAAGCCAGCATAAGAACCAGGCAAAGAAGACAGAATCAAATTACGGCCCAGCCGTTCATCAAAAAATACCTTGTCGTTCTAGATATCGAATTTGGTCTATCATGTTCAAGACATGAGTGCTGACATCTCTTCCCTCCTTGAGTTCAGCACGGAATAATTCCTTAGACCGCCGATAAAGTTCCATCTCTTGATTTGCTTCAAACAACTCCTTGAGTGTTCGCATGATACTCCAAGCATCTGGTACTTCAATGTACTGTCTCAGCAAATCCGGAACCATCGATCCTAAGATGTAGGATTTCACTTTCAGGTTATCATCCTTCCATCTATCAAAAGTTTCTCGTTCTTCTGGAGTGGAGTCAGGATCAATATCAACAGGTAGTGGATTGATCGTGACATAAGTCAATTTTTCATACTCCAAGACAAGGCGCATGTTCATTTGCCATTCAAAATAGTTTTCAGCTCCTTTTAGCTTATTGGAATCCAAAAGTTTCATCAATGGATTAGCAGCAGCCATCTACAAGACAACATTTTTAGTAGTAGCAGAACAATTTTTCATTTCAAAATAATAACACTAATATATTATGGAATTTTAAATCTATTAGTGCCCTCCCACTACTTTACGTAATTCCGTAATCTCAGAAAAATAGAAATTTAACTATCAAAATTTCATAGCGGGAAGTGGATCCTATGACATTTACTCCAGCCTCACACTAATGACGATATTGGCTTTTATAAACTCATTAGGTAGACCTCCAAGGTCAATCACATTATGTGACTCCTATTTTGGTCCTGAACCGTTTCTTATCCTCACACTAATGACGATATTGGATTAAGATGTGTTCTAGGTGTATACTTGTCAATATGCACTAATGAGCTTTGTATGTACACCCTCACACTAATGACGATATTGGGTGACTACGTTAACCCATCACGCTACATCTAATGTTTTACCGGAGCGACCTAAGTTCCGAGCACTTATATCCTCACACTAATGACGATATTGGATATAAGTAGTAAGAACCAATTCATTTCCGTATTGACAAGACGGGCCATCCAATAATGCTCCAACATTATTAATACTATTACTTAAAAGTAATCACCTAATCACGAGAGATTTATGACAATCAAGTCATTAATTTTATTAGGTCAAATTTTAATTTAACACATGCCACATGTCCAATATGATTTATGCATCATTAAATTAAAATTACTATGGCATTGATTCAAAATATGTGTTGTGTGGTTAAGCCTTTGCTCCTGATACCATTTTGTTAGGGCAGTTGTGGAACCTTTAGGGTCGGATCGGTGCCCCGAGCAGCGGAAATGGGTCTAACCCATGGATATCAAGTATGGATGTAATTTTAAATTATTTAATGAAAAACTACATTCCATTATGAGTGTATAGGTAAAAACCGGGACTGAAACGGAGTCCGGAAGCTCCCAAAAGAAGCAAAACAAAATCAGTGTGCAAGAGGTACAGCGCTACAGTGCGTGCTACAGTGAGCGCGCACTGCGCGCGTTACAGTGCGCGCTACAGTGCGCGCGGCACTGTAGCGCGCAGCTCTCTATCCTTTTTTATTTTATTTGAATGTTTTAAGTTGCAGCTCTCATTCCAGAGAGCTGCAACATTAGGGTCTATTACCCTAATAATATCCGGTCTATCCTAAACACTTCAAAAACACTCAAAATTAATTTTTAATTTCAAAACCAACATAAACACATGTTATAGAATAAAAATCTAGTTTTTCAAAATATTAAATATTTTTCCAAAAACATAAATTTATTCTAAATACGCATTTGCGTAAATTTTGAATACAATACACAAACCATTTTAGAATCCAAATACGAAATGTCCCGTGAACAATTCTAGTCCACCTAAAGGTGGTCAAGTGAATCTAGAATGGTAGCCATAGCTCTAAGCATTAATCTAGAGTTCCAAACTCTAATTAATTATTCCATGTCCAACATGAATATTTTTGACCTAATTACAAGCATGTTGTGTTTATACTTCTAAAGTATCCTAACATAATTAATTAGCCTTATTCAACATTAAGCTATGTGATCATGCATCTAATACACAAATAAACATAGCTTTGGAGAAGATCAAACATTACCTTGTAAGCTAGATGCAAGATCCAATCTACTTCTCCTTGTTGAAATTGTTGGAGAATCTCCAAGGTGTGCAAGCTTGACTTCAAGATCCAATATTGTTTCCAATGCTTCCAAGCTTCACTTCAAGATCCAATCTTGATTTCTCCTAGATGAAATGTTTTAGAGACCTCACAAGCTTCTCTAAACACTTCTCTAATTTAGGCTAATCTCTCAATAATTTGCTTATACTTGTAATTGAACTTGCTAATTAAAACATTCCTAAAGCTTGCTATTTATAGCAAAACTTAGGCAATTTTTAATCAATAAATGTCTTATCAAATATTAGGTATGCTTAATTAAATTCATCCAAATATTCATAATTAGGTGTGACTAATCCCATTATTTACCACTTTGATTTAAATAAATTAAATCAAGACAATATTACTTAATGGATTAGTTCAATGTCTACCACTTTGATTTAATCCAATTAAATCAAGACATATAGATTTACACCAATTAATACAAATTTGGAATTACCAAAATATCCTCAAATGGTAGAAATATTTATGAATTTACAATTAAGCCTTTGTGTAATTTTGAATTAATCCAATTAATCCAAATAGGTCAAAGTAAATAATCAATGTTATCTAATAACACTTGATTATCTTGGTTGATAATTATAATATCGAATATTATATTTTATCAAAATTAATCGGCTACCCAAGTGCTCAACGAGTACACTTCATATTTGGACTCTCTAAGTTCAGACACGTTCGTCATATAAGCCTAGCTAATATGTACGCAATTCGGCCACCTCTGAATTCGCGAAGAACACAAACGACATTTCTGAACTATACAAATCGAGGTTATCACATATGTTTAACAATCCCTCCGTCGTAGGCTATCCGAGTTGTGCTTAGGAAACATAGAATATACCGTCAAGTTTCCGAGGCGCACATCTCATGTCGACATGTCCACGATTCTTCATAAATGATGCGATCCACCCTAGGTGATCGACTTTGGCCAAAGATTTAAGAATCGTGACTTTACTAACATGGATACCTAAACCCCTTAGGGTACTCATACGGGCCGACAGATCCTATCTTGCTTCGCACTTGATTACTGTGTGCATCGGTCCACACCCAACGAACATCTAGAGGCCAGACCATGAAAGGTTTCTGACATACATGGCATCTAAGTGTGGAGGATCTCACACAAAATCAATGCTATCCTATAGTCAAATGATTACATATGCTACTCGACTCGAGGAGATTCCTATTGACGGTGGTGTGTACTTCCAACTATTAGGAATCACATGTGAGTCATTCAGTATTCGCTCCGACGAATACCCACATGTCTATACGAGTTTCCAATACTCATGGTACATCGCGTTAAACCATCGGAACTCCAATTCCAATATACGACATGTGCTAGTCTTATAGGTTATAGGAATTCGACCGTATTCCAAAACCAACGACTATGAATATTTATTTTAAGAATAGTTTACACCTAGTGTCAAAACTATTCTAAGGTCGATGTCATTCTTAGCATATCGATACATCAATTTAATATGCGTAATAACAATACCATTAATAGGGTATGAAATGAAAAATATAGTTATTTTATAATAAATAATAAAATGTACAAATCGGATAGGCACTCCAAGCACCAACTCCATCAGGTAAGCTGTGGCAACTTTGTGAGTACTCCATATTTGGATAGAAGTGCATCAAAATATCTGTTGCAGAAGAAATGTGAGCCCATCGCTGATAATTGCCCGAGGTGTTCCAAAACAGAGTGAAAATGTTCTTTTCAGGAATTTGATCACCACTTGGAATCATTGGAGGCAGTGCAATTGCTTCAACCATTTGGAGACGTAGTCTACAGCAACCAGAATATACATGTTTCCAAATGATGGAACAAATGGTCCCATGAAATCAATACCCCACACATCAAATATCTCCACTTCCAGAATATTTTGCAATGGTCCTTCGTTTCTTCTCGAAATATTTCCTGTTCTCTGACACCTGTCACATTGAAAAGCAAAAAGATAAGCATCTTTAAAAAGTGTGGGCCAGAACAAACCTGATTGAAGGACTTTGGCTGCAGTTTTGTTTCCACTGAAGTGTCCGCCGTATGGTGATGAATGACAGTGTTGCAGAACACTGTTGACTTCCTCCTGTGGAACACACCTTCTCAGTAATTGATCAGCACATCGTTTAAACAGGTACGGTTCATCCCAGACATAGTGTTTGACTTCTTTGAAAACTTCTTCCGTTGTTGAGTTGTCCATTCCAACGGCCATTTTCCTGATACAATATAATTAACATAGTCAGCATACCAAGGTACTTCCTGTTGTTTTATGGAAAATAATTGTTCATCTGGAAAAGTTTCTTTGATTATTAGTTCTTTATTAGCTGTTTTTCCATTCTCGAGTCTCGATAAGTGATCTGCCACCTGGTTTTCTGTTCCTTTCCTGTCTCGTATCTCTACGTCGAATTCTTGCAAAAGAAGTATCCAACGGATCAATCTAGGTTGGCATCTTTCTTTGTGATCAGATATTTGATTGCTGAATGATCTGTGTAGACCACCACTTTGGGGCCCAGCAGATAAGAGCGGAATTTGTCAAAAGCGTACACAACTGCTAGCAACTCCTTTTCAGTGGTTGTGTAGTTGAGTTGAGCTTCATTCAGAGTTCTGCTGGAGTAGTAAATGGTGTGGAAAATCTTTGCTTTGCGTTGTCCCAAAACTGCACCTACAGCAAAATCACTAGCATCACACATTACTTCAAATGGAAGGGTCCAATCTGGTGCTACAATAATGGGGGCAGAAATCAGCTTCTGTTTTAAGATCTCAAAAGCTTCCTGGCATTCTTTGGTGAAGTTAAAAAGCACATCCTTTTCCAAAAGATTGCAAAGAGGTTTGGCAATCTTGGAAAAGTCTTTGATGAATCTCCTGTAAAAACCTGCATGTCCAAGAAAACTCCGAATCCCTTTTACAGTTGTTGGTGGAGGTAGTTTCTCAATTGTCTCGATTTTTGCTTTGTCTACCTCGATTCCTTTTTGTGAAATTCGGTGTCCAAGAACAATGCCTTCCTGTACCATGAAATGGCATTTCTCCCAATTGAGTACCAGGTTTGTATCTTCGCACCTTTGTAATACCTGTTCCAAATTTAACAAACAATGGTCAAAAGAATCTCCAAACACAGAAAAATCATCCATAAAAACCTCCATACTCTGCTCCAGCATGTCTGAGAAAATGGCCATCATGCAACGTTGAAAAGTGGCAGGGGCATTACATAATCCAAATGGCATCCTGCGGAAAGCAAAAGTACCATAGGGACATGTAAAAGTAGTTTTCTCCTGGTCTTCTGGTGCAATGGCAATCTGATTGTAACCTGAATATCCATCAAGAAAAACAAAAAACTCATGTCCTGCCAGTCTGTCTAACATCTGGTCAATGAATGGCAATGGAAAATGGTCCTTTCTCGTGGCTTTGTTCAGCTTCCTGTAATCCATACATACTCTCCATCCAGTCACCGTTCTTGTTGGAATCAACTCGTTCTTTTCATTGGTGACAACAGTAATTCCTCCTTTCTTTGGTACACACTGCATAGGACTTACCCAAGTGCTGTCTGAGATGGGGTAAATGATACCAGCATCCAACCATTTGATGATCTCTTTCTTCACCACTTCCTTCATGATAGGATTGAGTCTCCGTTGATGCTCTACTGTGGGTTTGTATTCATCGTTCATCAAGATTTTGTGCATGCAAAATGATGGACTAATGCCTCGAATGTCTGCTATAGTCCAGCCAATGGCTCTTTTGTGTTCTCGTAACACTCTTAGTAGCTTTTCTTCCTATAGTCCAGCCAATGTTAGTGAAGAAGAAATAATAACAGGTAATTCAGAAGAGTTTCCAAGAAATGCATACCTGAGATGGCTCGGAAGTAACTTTAGTTCCAGCTGCGGTGGTTCTTCAATCGAAGGTTTAATTCGGTCTTTCTTTGGTAATTCCAAGCTTTCAACTGTGGTGTTGTAACTTTGAATCGAAATGGTTTGTCAAGGTAATTGATACATTCCAAAATTTCAGCATCTAGTTCGTTGTCAGTCATGTTGGTGATGCAAGCTTCAAGTGTATCTGTGGGATTTAACTCAGTATTCTGAACAATATTATCAATAACATCAACTCTGAAGCATTCTTCTTCTTCCTTTTCATCGCTTGGAAATTTCATGGCTTGAAAAATTAAAGGTCACTTCTTGGTCCTGCACTTTCATTGTTAGTTCTCCTTTTTGCACATCAATCACAGTTTTACCTGTAGCCAAAAATGGTCTCCCAAGAATGATAGGTACTTCTTTGTCTTCTTCCATGTCAAGGATGATGAAATCTGCTGGAAGGATGAGTTTGTCAACTTTTACCAGCACATTTTCCACGACTCCTCTCGGAAATGCGAGTGTTCGATCAGCAAGTTGCAAAGATACTGAGGTAGGCATTGCTTCTCCAATTTGCAGTTTCCTGTAAATAGAAAAAGGCATTAAATTAACACTGGCACCTAAATCACACAAAGCCTTACCAATGTAATGTTCTCCAATGGTGCAAGGAACTGTGAAACTGCCAGGATCTTTCAACTTCGGTGGAAGTTTCCTCTGAATGATGGCGCTGCATTCTTCTGTCAAAGCTACTGTCTCGTAGTCTCCCAATCTCCGTTTTCGTGAAAGAATGTCTTTCATGAATTTGACATAACTGGGCATTTGTTCCAAGGCTTCTGCAAATGGTATGTTAATGTGTAGCTTTTTGAAATCTCCAAGAAACGAGCAAACTG
>SKCR01040641.1:0-42357 GCA_019454045.1 Zanthoxylum bungeanum
GAAGCATGTAGAAAGGAAATTCAAAGAACCTGGCTGACCCGTTTACAAAGACCTTGTCGGCTAAAGTGTTTGAAGGTCACCTAGATGGTCTAGGTTTACGTGACATGTCTCATCTGCTCTAGTGCAAATGGGAGATTGTTGGAATGTATACCCTAGAGCTACATGTGATGTAAACGGTTTTATGTGTTTTGAAATAAAACGATGCATTATTCATTTATCAAAATTATTTGTTTAATTTTCGCATATTATATATCATCTTAAATACCCTAGATTACTTATGTGCCTTCAAACTTAGTGTATGAGTGTCATACACAAGAGGATTTAAATCTGAAGTTAGTAATCTTAAATAGTCCATAGAGAGCAAACAAAGTGGGTACTTTGTTTGTGGTTTATCTATAGCTGCGGTCCATTCTATATTTGTATGACGATCTTGATCCGGATCGTCCATGTAGAGACATGAGAATGAAGGCACCTTGTATGATGCGATCATATAGGACTGAACCCAGATGGAAATGACATTCTTATAATATCCGTTAGACTAAGAAAGTCATTTCGATCTACTAGATGGTCATATATAGATTGATCTTAATCCTGAGTGTACTACGAGCTCCTGCATGGCAGACTATGTCCTTTGATTTACAAAAGTGAGGTTGGTGTAGCAGTCCTGACCAATAGCTACGTACTTTGGGGACACAGTTTGTTTTGTAGCTGGGAACGTTTTACATAGATATGGAGTTCACTCCTTCTTACTAGAAGTAGATGAGTATCTTTCTTAAGGGTTGATTCGGTACTTGAACGATTAGAGCGCTCAAGTCTCTCTACTACAAATAGAAAGATTAAAATTCATAATAGTTATGAATAAATCGTTCATTAGAGAATCAATGGTACTTAAGGTAAAAAAATAATTAGAGGGGTATAACAGACATTATGACCCGGCTCTAATTAAGAGATACTCGTGAAGGGTCAATTCATATGTAATGACTATATCGATGGACACCGACTTGGTTCGGCTTAATATATCATCTGCGGCAACGAGAGTTCAACTACAGGTTTTTAGTGGAATAACCCGGAGTTAATAATTCGGAATATTTAATTAAGAGCTTAATTAATATTTCGAGTTTATTGGAGCTCGGAACCGTAGGTCCATTTGGTCCCCGTGCTAGCTCAATAGACTATAGCGGATTTAGTATAATTGGATAGTCCATTATATACTTACAAAAGAATAAATATTATTAATATGATTAATAATATTAATTAAGTCACACTTGGAACTATATATTAAAAGTTAATATATGATTAATATAATAAATGATTATATGATAATTATTTATTGTTAATAATTAAATTATATATGATATAATTTAATGAAGGCTAAAGTTGTAATTTCCAAATTAAAAGGTTTTGGAAACACTTGATATATTTTGGAAGTTACAAATCCATAATGGCATTAAACCTTTTTGATTTTGTAACATCTTTGGTTTTATGGAAAGCTAATATAATTGTTACAAAATTAATGAAAGAATATATGCCATGGCCGATTTTTTGATAAGGAAAAAGGGAAAGGATTTGTTTGTTTTTGGAAACAAATAATCCTTGGCATTAATTTGGAAGTTATGACTTTCAAAATTGGTTAATTGCTTATTTAATTTTGTAACATCTTTTCAATAATGGTAATTGAAAATTTGTTATTACAAAAATTAAATAATTCCTTGTCATGGCCGAAAATTGAGAAAGGGGGAGGCTAATGATTTGTTTGTTTTTGGAAACAATAAACCCTAGGTATAAAAAGAATATTTTATTTCCTTTTGTCTAACTCTCATTCTTGGAACCCTAGCCACCTTCTTCTTCTTCTCTACCATTCTCTCAAAAGTTGAGAAACTCCATTAAAGAACAAAAGAAGAAAAATAAAATACTAAGTGTGTGATTGAATCTCAAAATCGTTCAGGGATTTGTTTTATGAGTGTAGCCCACACTACTTTCCGTTGGTTACGAGTCATAGCACGGAAGACTTTTTGGTGACGAACCGATTGTCATATATCTCACGGCAATCATATAAACTGTAAGGCTGGTGCGTGACTCATGGCAAGCAAGGGCATAAGCATTGATAGAATGATGTGCGCATAATGAACATTAAAGTCCCGGAAAAATAATTTATGAACAAAATGGAGATCAACGTGAATGGTGCATATGTTGGAAATGGTGATCAAGCACCATTCACTTTTTGTATGAATATTTGATATTTATGCAATATAATATTTATTTTATCATGGTTATTTATTTATTTATATGGTAAAACTCTTACTTTTATTTATATATTGTAAATTTAAGAGTTAGATTACTCTAAGAGTTAGAGATTTCGAGTTACACTCGGAACCTTATATGAATTTAGTAAAGACCCGATAGTTACAACATATGGTGATATAGTTGCAAGAGTTGCAAATGGTGTTGAGAAATATCACGCATTCTCTCGAACATAAATTATTTCTGGTCTAGATATATTGACATGGGTCGGTCATTATATTGGTAAGACTAGTGCATTATCTATATATGTAATGGACATATGGTTTGGCTCAACAGATTGTGAGCTTAACGAAAGTTCGTATAGAAATGTAGATATTCATTAGTTGAATGAGTATTGAATTAACTCATAAAAGATGACTAATAGTTATTCCATAAAACTGTCAATAGTTATCTTTTCGAGTTGAGTAGTTATTGTGGTCCTTTGACTTGAGACACCACGGTGGTCTTGTGAGTGATCCTCTGTGCCTGATACCATGCATGTCAGAGACCTTTCATGGTCTGGCCTCTGGATGACTGTTAGGTATAGACCGATGCTCATGAAGATCGGTGTGTGTTAAGATGAGGATTCGTCAGTCCATATGGTTGGATTTAGTTTCCATAATTTTTCAGAATATATTCCGGAAATCTTTTGGCCGAAAGTTCGTTGAAGAAATTGTTTCTTTAACATTATAAATAATATTCAAAAAGAGTTTTGCTATATTATTTATTAATTGAATATAAGGATGAAAAGTTTCATATATTGAGTAGATAAGGTTTTGACAGTTTAACTATAACCTTACTCAGATGGAAATGGAGATGACGAAGGGATTATACATTAGCGTTTTTAACCTCGACTTGTATGGTTCGACGTGTCGTGTTGTTTAGTCATGATTTGTAGGTGGACAGGCCTTCATGAAATATGTATACAAGTATATGAGATATATATGTATATATATATATATATAATATATATATATATATATATATATATATATATATATATATACGTAACAACCGAACGTGAACCTAGAGAGTTCCATTATATTAAGTTTACTCGTTGAGCACTAGGGCGACCTCTCGTCAAATGTTGACAAAGTATTTTTGGGTTTTAGGATTAAATTGTTTAATCCGATAATTCATGAGATGAATTGAATTAATTAATTATATATCAAGAGTTGATATAATTTTATTGTATAATAAATGTAAATTCGATTTACATTAAATTAGTAATTATTTTGTGAATTAATTTAGTTGTTAAATTAATATAAAATATTAATTACTTAGCTTATACAATTAATTAATTAAAGCAAAATTGAATTATTTGGTTAAAGTAACTAAATGATTCATAAATGTAACTTAGTTACTAAAGTTGGTGAGATTAATTTTAACATTGGTTAAGTTGCTTTTAGCAATATGTGGTGTAGGGAAAAGATTCCCTTGAACCATGGTTTGTTTATTAAAGGTTTGGGTTTGTTTTCTAAATTTTAATTAATGAAAAGAAGAACAAAACATTTTGATATATCTCTCACTTTGCTGTCTGCCGAAATCAGGATAAGAAAAATGGTTTTTACTCTGCCTCACCTCCACTCACTGCCGAAACCATGAACAAGAGAAATGAATTGTTTTTACTTGGTTTTGCTTCTTTGTTCACTGCCACTGCCGAGCATGAACAAGAAAAGATCAACACCCACCTTTTTGAATAGCCACTGCCGAGAGCCTTATAGAAGATAAGGGCTGAATTTTTCAGTTTTTGTTCATCAAAATCAAGCCAAAAATCTCACCATAATTACCCAAATCTTATTTCAACTCCATACAATTAATCTTTAAGAGTTAGGGATTGATTTGTGTTCTTGAAACTTAGATTTTTCCCTAGGGTTTTAATAGTTAAATTGGGGAAAATTTTGTTGCCACTCTTGAGTGATCAAACCACCTTTTGATCACCAAGATTTGTTCATTGAGTTGCTTATTTTGTGGAGTTTGAAGGAGTTCAAAAAAATTTGGAGAAAGCTCAAAGCTTGGAAGATTTGGCAAAGCTTGAAGGAAATGATCAATTGACAAAGCTTGTTGGTAAAATTTAATTTGTAAATTTATTGTTCATTTTGTTGATGATTATAGTTGAGAAAAATTGTTGTGGTTTGTTGGATTAATTGGAAGCATGTAAGTGATGAATTAGAAGCTTTTAAGTGTTGGAAAATTATTATATAATTGATATGTTAATTTTGAATGCTTGGATTAATTTTTCAAGAGTTGGAAAATTATTTTGTATGCTTGAATTAATTTTTCAAGTGTTGAAAAAATTAATTTGGCATATTTGGATTATTTAATAATTATGATGCTTAGATTAATTTTTCAAAAGTTGGTAGATTGATTTAAGTGTGTTGAAATTTTTAAATGGACTTATGGTAATTTTTAATACATGAAAATGTTTTAATGCATTGGAAATTTTAAGTTTGTAATTAAAAATATTAAACCCACTATTTTAAGGACTGCCGAAAATTAAAACAAAAAAAATATTTTATTCGCTCGCGATTTGATCTCGGGCGGGTTTCCGCTGCGTTCGGGTTTGTCCATTCCTCACACAACAAGTGGTATTAGAGCGATACGTGCTTCTAATTGTTCATGTTCCTTTACAATTTTTCTTAATGTAATAAAATGTCCATGCATACATTTAAGTGTTATTTACATGCTTTAGGCATTTTTGGACATGCATACATTTTATATATTTGTATGCATTTGACTTTGGAAAAATCTCTACGCTAGATTATTAAGTGTCATTGTTTTAGTTGAAAATATGACATGGTCCGGCTTGTCTATACGGTGTTAGTGAAACCATTATGATTGGTCCCAATATTGCTAAAGCGTGAGAGATTGGTTATAATGTTTTGTATTATTCCGGTTAAGCATGAGATGAGTCGAATTTAAGAGAAAGTATTATCCAATATTGCTAAAGCGTGAGGTTAATATTAGTATCTTACTTTCGGCAATAGACAAGTTGATCTAAAAATTGAACTATCCAATATTGCTAAAGCGTGAGGATGAGATTCGATTTAGGACCGAATGTAAGAGTTGCATGAGATGCAATTGACAATAATTGTCTACCTTCTCGAATTTACAATGGTCAATATTGCTAAAGCGTGAGACTTGCGTAAATGTCAAGAAGGATCTACTTTGCATTGTGAGATTTAAGAGTTAAATTTCCGTATTCTTGTTTGTAGAGATTATAAAGAATATGTAAGACAATGCGAGAGCACTTTATAGAAAAAGTAAATCCATATTCTATTTAGTGTTTTATCATGATATTTAAATATTACTTTTCCGCTTATTTATTGTTATCCTTGTGTAGACAGAATGTCTGTTTCGAACCCGCTTTCGCGTATACTTGATATACATAAGCTCCAGGCTGCTGTTAATTATATTATTTGGCTCATGAATCTCTGGATTCTCTGCCAAGCGGAGCAACTTGTATACGTTCTAGATCATCCAATGCCCGCAAGGTTTTCAGATGATGCTTTAGATGAAGAACGTGAGACGTTCGAGAGATGGAAGAATGATGATCGGAAAGTCCGGTCATATATCTTGGGATCAATGGTACCGGAACTACAGAGGAAGTACATGTCGATGCTTGATTCCGGATCCATCTTGTTGCATTTTGAAGCAGTAGGACTTTATCATTAACTTTAACTTGCATAAGATGCTTCCCACCTATTTTGAGTTGCACAATATGTTGCTGACAGCTCAAGAAGACATGAATAAGAATAGTTCTGCATTCATGATCACTGGTGCTTCTTCTTCTGGACATTCTCAGGCTTCTCAAAAGCCAGTTGGGAAGAAACTGAAAAAGAAAAGGAAAGTTAAAGGTAAAGGTCCAAAGGTTGCTTCCGCATGGGTTTCTAAACCAAAGGTGAAGACAGATGTTGCAAAAGGAAAATGTTTCCACTGCGACATGCTTGGACACTGGAAATACAACTGTCCAATATATTTAGCTTGTTTGAATATAGAGCCCTCAAGTATTTGTTTTCCTATTATTGACATTACACTTGCTTTTGATTCTAGTTCGACTTGGGTGTTAGACACCGCTTGTCCTTCTCATATCTACAATACGTTGCAAGATCTGAGAGAAACTAGAAGACTAAAGCAGGGAGAGATCCAACTGCGAGTAGGGAATAAAGATTCTCTACAAGTTGAAGCAATAGAACTTTTGTGTTTGACACTCTCGGATGAATGTAATATTCGACTTAATAACTATTATTTTGTGCCGAATATGACGGTACGGTAAATCATTTCGCTTCCTGTACTTGACAGCGAAGGATTTCATGTAAATATTAAAGATGGTCTTTTGAATTTATATGATAATGTGAATGCTTTGCTTGTTTCATGTCCCATGGTTAATGGTCATTGCATTCTTACCAAAAATCGTGATGTCTTTAATATAGAGAAATCTAAAAGGAAAAGATCGTGTGAAATAAATAACACAGAACTTTGGCATATGAGATTAGGTCATATAGGCATAAAACGCCTAACCAAACTAGTTAAGGATGGTGTGATAGATGATCTAACCATAGAACCTTTACCAGTTTGCGAATATTGTATTAAAGGTAAAATGACCAAATCCTCATTTAGTGGTGTTGGACACCGTGCTAATGATTTATTGGAACTTGTCCATTCTCATGTATGTGCTCCTATAAATCATACAGCGATGGGTGGGTTTCAATACTTTGTAACTTTTATCGATGATTTATCACGATATGGTTATGTGTTTCTTATGAAACATAAATCGGAAACTTTTGAAAAGTTCAAAGAATACCGATTTGAAGTAGAGAAACAAACCGGAAAACTCTTGAAATGCCTTCGATCAGATCGGGGCGGTGAGTACATGAGCAGTGAGTTCTTGAGTTATTTAAAAGAGAATGGGATTCTCGCTCAGTATGCTCCTTCAGACACTCCTCAACACAATGGTGTTTTGGAGATGAGGAATCGAACTTTATTAGATATGGTTCGATCGATGAATGAGTTTTACTGATCTACCAATATACTTGTGGGGCCATGCTCTAGACACTGCTGCTCATTTTTTGAACAAAGTTCCATCGAAAGTTGTTCCAACCACTCCATATGAGTTATGGACTGGAAGGAAACCGAGTCTTAAATATGTTAAGATTTGGGGTTGTCCTGTCATGTAAGAGTTGCACAGCGGGATAAACTTTCACCTAGAGGGTACAAGTATCGATTCATTGGATATCCTAAAAATTCCATGGGATATTAGTTCTATGATCCCGAGAACCGAAATGTGTTCGTTGCTCAAAATGCTTAGAAACACAATTTGTGTTAGAAAGTGCAAATCATAGAATGATTGATTTAGATGAAGTCAATCAAAATAACATTGAATCGACGATAGAACCAGAAGTTCAGGAAGATGAGATACCTTTGACACAACCATCTCGTAGGTCAGAAAGGATATCGAGACCCCTTATTAGATACGGGATGTCATCTGGTGATGCCCTCGATGTTTTCTTAGTTGAAGAAAAAGATCATTTAACCTACAGAGATGCGATGTTAGACATCGATGCGGAAAATTGGCTGGAAGCTATGAAATCCGAGGATTGCCTCAATGCATGATAATCAAGTCTGGGACTTGGTTCCGCTTCCCGACAGAATTGTTCATATCGGTTGTAAATGGGTTTACAAGAGGAAGCGGGGGGGGCACGATGGAAAGGTTGAAACCTTTAAGGACCGACTAGTAGCAAAAAGATATACTCAGAAATCAGGTATTGATTATGAGAGAAACCTTTTCTCCTGTAGCCATGCTTAAGTCAATCAGGATTTTATTAGCTATTGTCGCACACTATGATTATGAAATTTGGCAGATGGATGTGAAAACGGCTTTTCTGAATGGAAATCTTGAGGAAGATATCCATATGGAACAACCCGAGGGGTTCGCATTCACCAAAGATCCTAATCTGGTATGTAAGCTCAAAAGGTCTATTTATGGACTTAAACAAGCTTCCCGTAGTTGGAATCTTTGTTTTGACGATGTGATCAGATCGTCTGGTTTCATTAAGAATGGGGAGGAATATTGTGTCTATAAAAAGGTTAGTGGGAGCATGGTAGTCTTCTTAGTGCTTTATGTTGATGATATACTTATTATCGGAAACGATATAGGTATGTTACAATCTGTCAAAGCCTATCTCAGTAAGAATTTCTCCATGAAGGATTTGTGAGAGACCTCTTATATACTAGGTATAAAGCTTTATAGAGATAGAGCGAGGAGCATGATAAGACTCTCTCAGTCCAAGTACATCGATTTGATCTTAGAAAGGTACAACTTTGTTGACTGTAAGACAGTCAATGTGCCTTTCAAACATGGTATTCATCTGTCTAAGAAAATGTGTTCTAAGACATATGATGAAAGGGCTAAAATGCTTAGCCAACCTTATGCTTCCGTTGTTGGTAGCATAATGTATGACACATGTTATGTACTAGACCTGATATCAGCATGGCTATAGTGTTACAAGCCGTTATCAGTCTGATCCAGGTCAGGACCATTGGATGGCTGTGAAACATATTCTAAAATACCTTAAGGGTATAAATGAGAAGTTTCTCATTTATGGAGAAAATGACTTAGAATTGAGAGGTTACACGAATTCTGATTTTCAATCTGATCCAGATGATAGAAAGTCTACATCTGGGTTTGTGTTTTCTCTCAACGGCGGTGCCATTAAAGTTTGTAAAGTACGAACTGAAGAAAATGTAGCGGATCCACTGACTAAAGCCTTAACTCCCAAGATGTTTGAGAAACACGTGGAGTCCATGGTATTAGATACCATCTTGAATGGCACTAGATCAAGTGGGGAGTGTTGGAAATGGGGATCAAGCACCATTCACTTTTGTATGAATATTTGATATTATGCAATATAATATTTATTTTATCATGGTTATTTATTTATTTATATGGTAAAACTCTTACTTTTATTTATACATTGTAAATCTAAGAGTTAGATTACTCTAAGAGTTAGAGATTTCGAGTTACACTCGGAACCTTATATGAATTTAGTAAAGACCCGAGAGTTACAACATATGGTGATATAGTTGCAAGAGTTGCAAATGGTGTTGAGAAATATCACGCATTCTCTCGAACATAAATTATTCCTGGTCTAGATATATTGACATGGGTCGGTCATTATATTGGTAAGACTAGTGCATTGTCTATATATGTAATGGACATATGGTTTGTCTCAACAGACTGTGAGCTTAACGGAAGTTCGTATAGAAATGCAGATATTCATTAGTTGAATGAGTATTGAATTAACTCATAAAAGATGACTAATAGTTATTCCATAAAACTGTCAATAGTTATCTTTTCGAGTTGAGTAGTTATTGTGGTCCTTTGACTTGAGACACCACGGTGGTCTTGTGAGTGATCCTCTGTGCCTGATACCATGCATGTCAGAGACCTTTCATGGTCTGGCATCTGGATGACTGTTAGGTATAGACCGATGCTCACGAAGATCGGTGTGTTTAGATGAGGATTTGTCAGTACATATGGTTGGAATTTGTTTCCAGAATGTTTCAGAATATATTCTGGAAATCTTTTGGCCGAAAGTTCGTTGAAGAAATTGTTTCTTTAACATTATAAATAATATTCAAAAAGAGTTTTGCTATATTATTTATTAATGGAATATAAGGATGAAAAGTTTCATATATTGAGTAGATAAGGTTTTGACAGTTTAACTATAACCTTACTCAATTGGAACGGAGATGACGAAGGGATTATACATTAGCGTTTTTAACCTCGACTTGTATGGTTCGACGTGTCGTGTTGTTTAGTCATGATTTGTAGGTGGACAGGCCTTCATGAAATATGTATACAAGTATATGAGACTAATGTATATATATATATACGTAACAACCGAACTTGAACCTAGAGAGTTGCATTATATTAAGTTTACTCGTTGAGCACTAGGGCGACCTCTCGTCAAATATTGACAAAGTATTTTTGGGTTTTAGGATTAAATGTTTAATCCGATAATTCATGAGATGAATTGAATTAATTAATTATATATCAAGAGTTGATATAATTTTATTGTATAATAAATGTAAATTCGATTTACATTAAATTAGTAATTATTTTGTGAATTAATTTAGTTGTTAAATAATATAAAATATTAATTACTTATCTTATACAATTAATTAATTAAAGCAAAATTGAATTATTTGGTTAAAGTAACTAAATGATTCATAAAGGTAACTTAGTTACTAAAGTTGGTGAGATTAATTATTCGGTTTTGCTTCTTTGTTCACTGCCACTGCCGAGCATGAACAAGAAAAGATCAACACCCACCTTTTTGAATAGCCACTGCCGAGAGCCTTATAGAAGATAAGGGCTAAATTTTTCAGTTTTTGTTCATCAAAATCAAGCCAAAAATCTCACCATAATTACCCAAATCTTCTTTCAAGTCCATACAATTAATCTTTAAGATTTATGGATTGATTTGTGTTCTTGAAACTTAGATTTTTCCCTAGGGTTTTAAGAGTTAAATTGTGGAAAATTTTGGTGCCACTCTTGAGTGATCAAACCACCTTTTGATCACCATGATTTGTTCATTGAGTTGCTTATTTAGTAGAGTTTGAAGGAGTTCAAAAAAATTTGGAGAAAGCTCAAAGCTTGGAAGATTTGGCAAAGCCTGAAGGAAATGATCATTGGCAAAGCTTGTTGGTAAAATTTAATTTGTAAATTTATTGTTCATTTTGTTGATGATTATAGTTGAGAAAATTTGTTGTGGTTTGTTGGATTAATTGGAAGCATGTAAGTGAGGAATTAGAAGCTTTTAAGTGTTGGAAAATTATTATATAATTGATATGTTAATTTTGAATGCTTGGATTAATTTCTCAAGAGTTGGAAAATTATTTTGTATGCTTGAATTAATTTTTCAAGTGTTGAAAAATTAATTTTAGTATATTGGATTATTTTCAAGTGTTGGAAATAATTATGATGCTTAGATTTATTTGTCAAAAGTTGGTAGATTGATTTAAGTGTGTTGAAATTTTTAAATGGACTTATGGTAATTTTTAATACATGAAAATGTTTTAATGCATTGGAAATTTTAAGTTTGAATTAAAAATTTTAAACCCACTATTTTAAGGACTGCCGAAAATTAAACAAAAAAATATTTTATTCGCTTGCGATTTGATCTCGGGCGAGTTTCCGCTGCGCTCGGGTTTGTCCGTTCCTCACACAACAACATATGATAATGGAAGCCGAACACTCACAGTCACATTACATGCGCATATGTGGACAAAACACAATGCAGTTTTTGCACATCCGTTCGGGGACTGTTTCGGGGATATTCCGGGGCTGAAATCTTGTCCAAAACAGAAGCAAAATTTCAGTACACCCACTGGTTACATTCGGCCAAAGGAAGGGGAAAGCAGAAAATTTTTTCAAGTCCGATCCGTGTGCCTAAGTCGCTTCCGCTGCGCGAGGAAAGTGTTTCCTACAAATATTAGTCTAAGGGCTGGTCAGATTTACCCATCTAAGGGAGATGACATAAAAAGTTTCTAGGTCAATCCCGGTGCCTAAGGTGTTTCCGCTGCTGATCGGTGCGTAATCATACGCGTATAACGTAAGCGCACATATCATTCAAGTAGTATAAAAAGTATCTATCCCACGGGGACTTAATACCTAAACTATTAATTTATGAAGCCAAATATTTACGAGTACCTAACAGATTGATTATTTTGATTGGATGGTGACTTTAAAATTAAAACAAGTACATGAAAATAGCGCGAAAGTAGATTAAGGAAAATTCAATATTATTAAACTATCCAGGGTTGTGAATTCTTCCAATACCCTTTTAAAGATGAAGTGGTTATTTCATGTTTGTGTAATATACTGGTTTACTAACCTGGAACACGAAATTCTGCAAAAGCCTTTGTCGATGGTTAGATGCAAATACCCAGTGTAACCTAATTAAACCATATGTCTATGTCAACCAAGTTACCTGAATTCATTAAGATTATGTTCCAATTGCGGCTACCCCCGCCCAACAGATATATGTCTATCCTGTAAGGAAATCTATTAAAGGGTTATATATCCTCAAGGAAGATCGTGGGCTATTAAGTCTAAGGCTGAAACCTAAAATTCATTCGTCAAGTTTATTTTAAGTTTTACTCGATCAATCTTATTAGTTGCCAGTTAACAAGAAGCATTAAGCTTAAGACTTAATAAGTAAACCTTTATATTACCCAAACTATAAAATAACCCATAAACCGATGATATTGGATTTCATCACAACCCCAGATAACGGGCTTAGCTACGACACATATTTACAACTACTAAAAGCTTAAAAATAAAAGACATAAAGTAAAGTGCTGAAAAGTAAATGCTGGAAATTAAAAAGGTAAAAGTACAATGAAAGAAAATGTTGGGGGTTAAAGGATTCACTTCTATTACTACTATTTTAGATTTCTCCCTTAATATAATATATTAACTTGTGTGATATTACCAACCAGCCATATAGGCGGTAACCTGATTAAGTCAAATTAATAATTAATTACCAACCGACCAACCAGGTGATATCCATGCTTAGTCAGGTTAAAACCAATTTATAAATAATTACCAACCGGCCAATATAGCGGTATCCTCATTAAGCCAGGTTTTAAATAGTTATTATATTATAATTAAGGGAGATTAATCTAAATAGCAATAATAAAAGCTTTACCTTTTACCCCAGCATGGGGGAGTTACCTCCGCATTACTGAAAATTAAAAATTGAAAAAAGTAAAGAAAGGTAAGTACTATGCGTAAAAGTAAATAAAATTTTTTACAGAACTGAAATTAAACAAATAAGATACAATCTTCTTAGTATTCTTAAGGAATTACAGAGAAGAATGTATGAAATGAACTGAAATTTCGAGCTGAATTTATAGGCCTCGGTAAGCTGGGCGCGTTGCGACGCGCTACCCTTTGTGCATCGCGACGCACCGTAATTTACGACGACGAATCCGGATCGGCTGACACATGTCATGGCGATGCTGGTAACTAAATGATTATGCTAATGTGGCAATGACGTGGCGATGGCGATTATCGGCAGCATATGATGGTGACACGTGACCTAAGATGATTGGCTGATGATGACATGGCTGACACGTGGCAAACTAACTCGGCATGTGACTGATGTGGACGCTAGGTGGCTGACACATTGATGACACGTGGCAATGGTGATTATCGGCAGCATGTGATGATAGCACGTGGCACGGCGCACGTTAGCGGATCTGTTCTGATGTTGACACGTGGCAGACACACGTTAGCAAAGACGCATGTTAGAAGACTTCTCAGATTTTGACACATGTCTCGGTGCATTTTAGCATGATTCGGCGCACGTGTGCAAGGTCTGATGCACGTTAGCGGTCGCGACGCCAATGGATTTCGCATCACGACGCGTAAAATTATAATTTTGCCATTTTATCCATTTTTACTGTTTTGTCCCTGATTTGCTTCCAGAGAGTCCTGAAACTTTATTTATCTACAAAGTAATACAAAACACATCAAAATATTCACAAAACTCAAGAAAATATATAAAATATTAGGTCAAATGAGTGGGAAATAGTGATGCATTTACCACTCATCAACTGCACTAGGAAATCGATTCCTACAATTGACATTAAGAGTGAGGTTGAAAAGTGTTTTTAACCATTCTCTTTTGAATTAAAAGTTTATGTTTTTAATGATTTATATGAGATATAAATTGATTGTATGCATGTTGTGATTAGTAGGTAAATTTTAATGTTCATGTGATGAGTATTTGTTTTAGATTCATGAGATGAATGTATTGTATCGATCGTAAATTTTTTTGACTCTTATTTTTGTGTTAATTTTGGTTTTGGGAATGTAAGGCCATAAGGCCAATTTTTTACAAGTGTTGTAAATTTATTTTCCTATGTAAATTAATTTCCAACTTGTAACATTCTATGTAATTTGGAGAGCCAATGCCGCAAAAGGACTCAACACCACTCCATGGAGCAAGATTTGAAGACC
Source organism: Zanthoxylum bungeanum (assembly GCA_019454045.1). Taxonomy (NCBI): domain Eukaryota; kingdom Viridiplantae; phylum Streptophyta; class Magnoliopsida; order Sapindales; family Rutaceae; genus Zanthoxylum; species Zanthoxylum bungeanum. The sequence goes on from SKCR01040641.1 coordinate 14,312, forward strand.
AAGAGATGCCTTTGAATATTTTGTACTAATTAGATTAGTATAAGAAAAATAAGAGTTTGGTCAATGCAATTTTATTTTATATTATATGTATGCTTATTTCGAAATATTTGAATAACATGTATAGCTTAGGGTGAATACTCTTGCATTTCACATACCATAACATATGATTTTATGAACCAATATTTTAAGAGTTAAAATAAATTAGGTCACTAAACCAAACTTAATGAACCAATATTTTAATAGATGCATGAATATTCTAGTCATAAAATATGATTTTATGAAATTTAAAAGAGTTAAATTGGAATATGATATGTATGAAAATAAATTAATATGAATAATTATTTTAATGGTTTAAAATTAGAAATTCAAAATTATTTTAAGTACATTATGTTTTCCATTGGTATATCGGATGGAAACCCAGACGTAAATTCCATAGCCGATTCCGAATGGACGGTAGTGTGGTATGTACTCGGGATATAATTCCACATACCATTGGAATTTTTAACGCGCTTATATTAATTAAATAGTTTAATTAAAAATTTTGTCCCTTTGTCAAATTTTAAATTTAAACTTTTAGTGAACCAATATTTTAAGAGTTAAAATAAATTAGGTCACTAAACCAAACTTAATTAAATTAGTTTAATTAAGTAAAATATTAGTTGAGACTAATGGAAATTAGTGAATAAAATTTTAAGAGTTAAAATTTTTTAGATCACTAATTATACACTAATGTTAGGTATGAGTTATGTTTTAGCCGCACATATACTTATAAACACTAGTGAATTGAAATATTAGATATTTTAAGTAGAAACCTTAAATTTAAAATAGTGAGTGGGAGAGAGATATCCCGTGATCTCCATTGTTAGTCCAAAAACGTAAGATTCAAAAGGTGCCTCGAGACGGATTTGTTTTCGTCCCCCTACAGATGGTGTCCATTTTGGGTCAATATCAAGTTTAGATTTTGAGAGGATAAGAACTCTAGAAGTATCTGGTGAACAGACCTACCCTACAGCGGCACTTCACTAATTAAGTCCAAGGGTTCTGAAAAAACGGGTTACACTCACGAATGAATGATTAAATGTTAATTGAAATTCCTTGATCAAATCAAATGGTGGTTGGTTTATATAGGAATAAGAGTTATTCCCGCATATATTAATCATATTGAAATTGTGTCTATCTATCATGCAAATACTTGACCTACCCTACGACGACACTTATTTGTGGGATGATAGATTTACGTGGCATCCTTTTAGGTTTCTAATTCATTATACATGGTTCATGCATCATGTTTAATTTTATGCCTAAATGTTTGATGATTTTAATATGCGATGAATGAATATGAAATGCATGTTTATTTTATTTTATTTCAGCCATAGTTTCTCCTATTATTGCTATTCTCTCAAACGATAAATTAATGGGAGAAAATTATGTTAAATGGAAGAGTAACATGAACACCATTCTGGCCTGTAAAGACCTTAAGTTTATCCTGACGGAGGAATATCCTCCTGAGCCAGCCGAAAATTCTGGCCAAGCTGTACGGGATGTCTACTAGAAATGGGTCTCGGCCAATGAGAAAGCCCGCAGCTACTTGCTAGCAGGGATGTCCGAGGTTCTTGATGCAAAACATGAGCCAATGGCTACAAGATCTTTGATGATGGAGTTATTGTAAGGCATGTTCGGCCAGCATTCACAGCGGCAGCATCATGAGGCTATGGTCTCAGCGATGACCGATAGGATGCAGGATTGGACATCAGTCCAAGAGCTCATCTTGATGACTTATCTCAATATGGCCGAAACTCATGGAGCTAGTATCAACGAGTTTAGCCAGGTGACCATGATTATGGAAACTCTTTCGAAGAGTTTCTTGCAGTTTAAAAACAACTATATTATAAACAAGTTGTATTTTATATTGACTCAACTGCTAAATAATATCACCCATTACGAGTCCATATTAGTGGATCTTTTAAGCCCAGTGGAGAGGAAAATATTGAGGAATCTTCTAAATCTTTCAAGAACAAGAAGAAAGACACTAGGAAGGCTAAGGCAAAACCTATGAAGAAGAACAATAGAAGCTCCAAGGATGCCAAACCCAAGGGAAAATGTTTTTATTGCAAAAATGATGGGCATTGGAAAATTAACTGTCATAAATACCTTGCTGAGCTGAAAGAGAAGAAGGCCACAAGTAAATACAATTTACTTTTCATTGAATCTCTTTTAGTAGAGGATGATAAATCCGTATGGATTGTTGATTCTGGAGCCACTAACCATGTTTGTTCTTCTTTGTAGCTACTTGATTCATGGAAGAACTTTGCTGAAGGTGACTACACCATGAGAGTTGGGACAACGATGCCATTTCAGCAAGAGCATTGGGGGTTTCTAGTTTAAGCTTTTTAAATAATAGTTATTTTTGTTTCAACAATGTGTTATTTATTCTTAGTTTTTGCAGGAATTTGATTTCAGTTTCTAAACTTTTGGATGAAGGTTTTTCTGTTTCATTTAATAATAATTTGGTTATTATTGGTAGAAATGGATTAAGTATATGCACATGAAACTGTGAAAATAATTTATATGTTCATTAACACATAATTCATTTCTCAACATTGAAATGCTTAAGGTTGAAAAACCTATAACAAAATGGAAAAATGATTTCTCACGATGACATATATCTGTGGCATCTTAGACTTGGTCATATTAGCCTTAACTGGATAGATAGGTTGATAAAGAACAGAGCTTTAAACCTGTTAAAGATTGAGACGTTACCAGTCTGTGAATCATGTCTAGAAGGAAGATGACTAAGAGACCTTTTACTGGAAAATGTATAAGAGCCCGACAACCACTTGAGCTAATACATTCAGACATTTTCAGACCGATAAATGTAAAATCTCGAGAAGGTTATGAATACTTCGTCATATTTATTGACGATTATTCTAGATATTGTACGTTTACCTAATGTAGCACGAGTCATATACATTTGAAAAGTTTAAAGAGTATCGTGCTGAGGTTGAGAACCAATTAGGTAAGACAATCAAAACTCTACGATCTGATCATGAAGGAGAATACCTTGATAGAGATTTCAAGGAATTCTTAGTTGAGCATGGGATAGTATTCTGGCTCACAACACCCGAAACACCACGGTAGAATGATGTTATAGAGAGAAGAAATCAGACCCTTCTAGACATGATAAGATCTATGTTTAGTTATAGTTCACTGATGTGTTCATTATGGGGATATGCATTACAAGCAACAATGTATATCATTAATGTAGTTCCATCTAAGTTTGTTCATAAGACTCCCTTAAAGTTGTGGAGTGGTCGTAAAGCTAGTTTACGACATTTCTGCATATGAGGGTGTCTAGCACATGTGCTGAAGAATAAGACTACTAAGTTGGAGTCACGTTCTCTGGTGTGCCTATTTGTAGGCTATCCTAAGGAGATTAGGGGCGGGTTATTTTATAGCCCGGAAGATACAAAGTGTTTGTGTCGACAAGTGCTATGTTTATTGATGAGCACTATATGATGGATTTCAAACCTCGAAGTAAAGTGTTACTCGAGGAGTTACTTGCTGGTTCGACCAGCACACCATCATCACCATCGTCAACAACAGTTGACAGAAACATAGCACATTTGACTTTTGAGTGTCAAATGCAAGTATGTCAGAATGATCTTCTGCAGCTTATCAGGTAGTGCCTCCAAACGAGGCTCATCATCGGGCTTTTATGTAAAAATGCAAGTGTCTACAGCTTCTTATTTTTTGAACATCTCTGCAAGCATTTCTTTTATTTCTGGTTCTTTTTCATACTCATGGCCTTTGTTCTGTTGTTGGAATCCGACTGGTGGATTGTTCTTTTGCCCTGAATTATTACTCCATGCGAAATTGAGATGATTCCTCCACCCCAGATTGTAGGTGTTGGAATATGGATTGTTCCCCTGTCTGTTAAAATTATTGACATAATTCACCGTCTCATCATGTTGGTTTGTCTCTGATGCTCCTTCATATGGTGAATTTATGGCACCGGCTTTGTTTACAACTTGTGTGCTAAGTGTTTCCATGAATTTGCACATCTGTTCCAGCTTGGCATTCATTTCTGTGTTGACTCCAACTTCATGGATTCCTGCTATTCGTTGAATCATGCTCCTTTTTGTTGGCCACAAGGAGTTATTATTGGCCACTTCTTCGATTAGGTCTCAGGCCTGATCCTCTCATTTTCCCATTAAAACTCCTCCAGCAGCAGCATCAATTGTAGTTCTCATTAGTCCAGAAAGTCCATTATAGAAGGTTTGGACTTGTAGCCACTTTGCAATCTCATGGTGAGGACATTTCCGGAGCAATTCCTTGTATCTTTCTCAAGCTTCGCAAAGGGATTCTGAGTCATGTTGTACAAAAAGATGTAATATCATTCCTCAGCTTTGCAGTTCTGGCTGGTGGAAAGTACTTTGCAAGGAATTTGGTGGCTAGAGTCATTCCTCAGCTTTGCAGTTATGGCTGGTGGAAAGTACTTTGCAAGGAATTTGGTGGCTAGAGTGTTCCGAGTTGTGATGGAACCTGCTGGTAGTGATGTAGCTAAGCCTTAGCTCTGTCTTTTAAGGAATATGGAAAAACACTCAATCTCGTTGCTTCTTCTGCCGTTCGATTGTAATTGAATGTGCCGCTAACTTCCAGGAAGTTGCTGCTGTGGGCATTAGGATCTTCATTTGCATTCCTCAAACTGAACTAACCGTTGTATCGTCTGGATGCATGTTTTAATGTCACACGCATTTTCTGGTAAGGGAGAAGTACAATACAGGAAATGAAGCCTTCAACCACCGGAATAGTTTTGTCTCGAATAGGAATTGGTGGTGCAACCTCCAAAGGTTCAGGTTCCATGTTGATGATTGCTTCTTGGCCTTCCCACCTTTCCCTTCTCAACTGTCTGATGGTTCTTTCAATTTCTGGGTCAAGCAGACAGATTTCAAAGCTTCTAGTTCTTCTCATGAAGTGTCTGAGAACCTGAACTAGAAGAAAACTGAAATAATAAATAAAAAGAAATTAGACACAAGTAATTATATCTAACCCCAAAATTAATAGTGAAAGATAAATAAGTCCCCGGTAACGCCGCCAAAAACTTGACCGGTCTGATCACACACGTATAACACAAGCGCACGTATCGTTCAAGTAGTATAAAATGTATCGATCCCATGAGGACTTAATACCTTAGCTATTAATTTATTAAGCCAAATGTTTTCGAGTATCTAATAGATTGGTTGTTTGATTGGATGGTGATTCTAGCTAAAGACAAGTAAATAAAATAGTGCGAAAATAAATTAAAGGGAAATTCAATATTAAGAAACTATCTAAGGTTGTGAATCCTTCTAATATATTTTAAAGATGAAGTGGTTATCTCATGTTTGTGCAATATATCAGTTTATTAACCCGAAAAACGAAATTATGCAAAAGCCTATGTCGATGGTCAGATGCAAATACCCAGTATAACTCAATTAATCATATGTCTATATTCACCAAGTTAACTGAATTTATTAAGATTAAGTTCCAATTGTGGCTACCCCCGCCTGACAAGTATATGTCTATCATGGAAGGAAATCTATTAAGGGGTATATAATCTTTAAGGGAGATCGTGGGCTATTAAGTCTAAGGCTGAAACCTAAAATTTCTTTGTCAAGTTTTTTTTTAAGTTTACCAAATCAATCTTATTAATGGTCAGTTAACTAGAAGCATTAAGCTTAAGACTTAATAAATAAACCTTTATATTACCCAAACTATAAAATAACCCCTTATAAACTGGTGATATTGGAATTCATCACAACCCCAGATAACGGGTTTAGTTACGACACATATCTAAGGCTAGTAAAAGCTTAAATAAAGTAAATGACATAAAGTAAATACAGGTAATTAAAAACGTAAAAAAAACAATAAAGAAATCATTGGGTTAGAGGATCCACTTTTATTACTTCTATTTTAGATATCTCCCTTATTATAATATACTAGCTTTGCATGACATTACCAACCGACCATAAAGGTATCCTGATTAAGTCAAATTTATAATTAATTCCAACCGACCATAAATGCGGTATCTCATTAAGTCAGATTTTAAATAGTTTATATATTATAATTAAAGGAGATTAATCTACATATTAGTAATAAAAGCTTAACATTTAACCCCAGCAGAGGAGAGTTACCTCCTCATGCTGAAAAATAAAATAAAGACATAAAAGTAAAATAAGAAAGAACTATTACGTAAATTAAAATAAATTAAATACAGAAAGCTGTAAATAAACAAGCAAGATACAATCTTCTTAGTATTCTTAAGGAATTCCTCAGAAGAAAGTATGAATTAGAATTCTGAAATAGGCCTCAATTTATAGACAGAGTTTGGCCGCAAGCATCGCGACGCACCGTTGATTAAACGAGATCGTGACATGTGGCGTCGGTAGCGTCGACATCTGAATTATTGGTTTGGCGTCGTGAATCCAAATGCTTGCGCGTCGTGACTCTGAATTCATTATGACGTCATCAATGATATGTTTCAATGATGAGTGTCGGCAGCATATGATGGTGACACGTGCCCGGCGTACGTTAGCAAGATTGTTGTGATGTTGACACATGACAGGCGCATGTTAGCAAGTGCACATGTTAGCAAGTCTGCTATGATTGTGGCACGTGTCTGGCGCATGTTAGTGGCGCATGATAGTCGTTGGCGTATTTTAGCATGGCCCATTTTAGCAGGAAATTTACATTTTTGCCCTTTTGTCCAATTTTCGCTGTTTTGGCCCTGAATTGATTCCAGAGAGTCCTGTTATGTTATTTATCTACAAAATAACATAAAACACATCAAAATATTCACAAATCTAATGAAATTATACATAATATTAAGTAAAATGGACGGTAAATATTGATATATTTACCGCTTATCAACGGGTCGGTTAGTAAAATCCGCTGAGACCAGTACATGTCGTATATCGTGACTTGGTTCGATTGTTTATCCCAATGAACAGTAAGTCTCGGGAGACTCGTGTTGACATGTAGCTGTTTATTTTATAAAAAATGAATGTCTCACTGAAGATTTCCTAATATATGGTACACCAACGTCAATAGGAATCTTCTCAAGTTGAGCGAGCATAGTGATCATTTGACTTGACATACCACAATGGATATATGAGTTATCCTCCACACTTTGATGGCAGTCACGTCACTGATATATTTAGATCAAACCTCTGCATGTTCGTTGGGTGTGGACTGATGCTCATGATATCTTGTGCGTATCAAGATAGAATCCGCCAGTCTTGTGTACAGGGCATAGGCATCCTACACGTGTTTGCGATCTAGTAAATCCATGACTGTAGTATAACTTCGGAAATCAGTTCCGAGTGTTATTTACAGATCGTAAATTTGAAAGTCGATAATATTATACCGAAAGGATTTGACGTTCTTATCTATATCCCAGGTATAATATGGATAGCCTGTGATGGAGGGATTATACGTATGCAATGAACTCGACTTGCATAGTTTAGCGAGATTATTTGTGGTCATCAAAATTCATGAGTGGGTGAATTGTGAATACGAAATTGGATTTCATGATGGATAAACCTAAACTTAGAGAGTCTCACAATATGAAGTGTACTCATTGAGCACTTGGGCAACGCGTTATGAATAATACAGATTATTCATAATATTTCATCGGATTAAATGAGTTAATTCGAATCGTTTAAACGGTTAAATGAAAACATATGCATAGGGGCACTTTGGTTAATCGTAATTATTTTATTTGATACATAATTTGATTAGATACACATTAATTATTTGTCAAATGAGATTTTGACACTTGCCATTAATATATGGATTTGTTATTTAATATAAATAAAAATACATATATAATAACAATTATATTAATTAATTATTTAGATATTTAAATGTTAAATATTTAAATAATTAAATGATAGACTTTTTTTCATAATAGTTATGATAAATGTTTAATTATAATTGGTTACATGTTGCATGGTTTAATTAAACTTTAGGTGTGCAAATTTGATTTATTAACATAAAGTTTAATTATATTTAATTTATTTAAGATTCTAAAAATTGCCATTTTACCCTTGAAAGCCGGTTAAGCTTCTCTTTAATTTGGAAAATTTTGTTTTCTTCATTTTGAAAGAAGCTAGGGCCGAAAATCACTCACCAAAAACATTCTCAAATTACTTGATGATTCATGGAAGGAAAAAGAAGAAAATCAAGAAAAAAAGGCTTAAGGAATTATGAGAATTAAAGGTAATTCCATATATCCCTAAGCTTGAAAACTTGTTTCTTATTTCTTGATGATCTAGATAAATTCTAGGGTTTCTTCTTTTCATAAGAATTTGGGGTTTTTTTATTTTGACGGATGGATTTGAAGGCGTGGTGCATTTGTGAAGTGAAATTGAATGATATTAGTGTAATATTGATTCAATTTTGTCATTTGATGATAATTTTCCATTCTATAGTGTTATGACACTCTTGCAATGCCTAGAATTGTTCTTGGGTGATTCATTTGTGGTGACTTTGGTTGGTGTTAAGATGAATTAGATTAATGTTGGAAAATTGGATTTTAAGCATGAAAAATTGATATTTTTGCTTATGGATCAGATCTAGAAATACTGTTCATATGGTGATGAAAATAATATCATATAAATATATTGGATGTGTTTTGGGTGATGGAAAAATTACCGGAAATTGTTTCGGAGTTGAAATAAGCGAAAACGGCATTACCGAGTGACTTTTGAGCCAACCGGGTGACGGTTGCCCAAACAGTGAATTTGTCACTTTTCGGGCAGTCCATGAACTGCCCTAATACTATTTGGGCTGACTTGGGCAGCCCTCATTTGTATTGGGTAGTCGGTTCGGTCAAAAACGTGTTTTATGCCATTTTACGGAAAAACTTTTACGTAAAAGTTTCGCGACGTTTCTTAACTATTTATGTCATTATTTGATATCGAATAAATATGTTTAGGTGAAATATGAATGAATTATTCATATTGGATATTGAATAATTCATTCGGTAATTTTAAAAGTTTTAAAATTATGATTTCGCTCGAACAGCGCTTCTGCAGCGCCCTTTGCCCAAAACCCCAACAAAAATGGTATCAGAGCAGGTCTGATCCTTCATCCATTACATTAATCATACTTGATATATGATATAAAATCCAATTTTGATGTTTGCACCTGCACGTAATCTATATGTTTCTTGACTTTTTGGTTCTACGCTTACGGGAAACGTAACGAAAATTTAATAGTTAAGTTAAGTTATGTTTTCTAAATGTAGAATTGTATTGTTTAGAAAATGATTTAGATTAAAATTCTGCATATGATGTAGAACAATGCATCCTTGAGGAATATACCCGCTTAAATAAGGCTGTAAAGTGACATGTATTGGATGCATATTTCTTGGTCCGTCTTGTCAATACGGTTTATGGGTATCTTGCTATGGCTGCATCTGAGATCGTGCCAAAGCAGTGAGGGTGTAGTTGATAGAATTTTATCTATACTAGATGTATATTTGATACTAGACAAATTCAAGTGAAAGTGGAAATCCTGAACGTGCCAAAGCTATCACGACTACATTGGTAGCTTGAGTTTGTCATTGGCAAGTGAAGCCTTGATACGCCTCCTTGTGAACGTGCCAAAGTTGTCATAACGAGAAACGGTCAGGACCAAAATAAAGAGTCACAGTGAGTGTGATTGACAATGAGTTGTCTACCTAATGAATATACGTAGGCGAGATCGTGCCAAAACTGTGAGTCGAAATATATTCATGGGGTCCTATTCTCACTATGGAATTCGATTTAATTATTGAATTCCCATTTTCTGTTGGGGATTACGGTATTACGTAAAGTAGTGGGAGACACTGCTGTGTTAAAAATCCATAACTAAGGCAATGCGTAATTTTATGGAAATTGCTGCTTTTGTTTTCCTTTATTCAGTAATTTAGAAAGAAAGAAAACAACTATTAACTTGGATTAGAAGTTTCACATGTTTAGTCACTAACTTATTTATTCTTTTTTCTCTTGTCTTTTTGTTTTGTGTGCATTAGTTTTACTATTTTTCTACTTTTATCAAACGTTTGTGGGTATCATTGCTGTAAGCCATCACGAGACTATAACTCGTCCACTAGGGCCACCTAGGGGTTTAAAGGCTTGTTGCATACGCTAAATGCAACTGTGATCCATACGAAAGTGGCTTAGTTTAATTTTATTTTAAAGATGTTTATGTTATTTTATTTTGTTATTTTGCTCGAAGACTAGCAAAATGTTAAGTTTGAGGGTGTGATAAGTGGTAAATGTATCACAATTTCCCACTCATTTGACCTAATATTTTGTATAGTTTCTTGAGTTTTCTGAATATTTTGATGTGTTTTGTGTTATTTTATAGATAAATAAGGTTTCGGGACTCTCTGGAGATGATTTGGGGCCAAAACAGTGAAAAATGGACAAAATGGGCAAAACTGTCATTTGGCGCGTAGCGACACACAACCTGCATCGCGACCGCTAACGTGCGCCGAAGTCTGCTAACATGCACCGGGACACGTGTCACAATCAGAGAAGATTTTCTAAAATCCACCTTACTAACGTGTGCCGAATCTGCTAACATGCGCCTGCCACGTGTCAACATCACAACAAATCATGCTAAAGTGCGCCAGACACGTGTCATCATCACATGCTGCCGATAATTATCATCGCCACGTCAGCACAATTATTGAGTTAATAATTCAGTTAGTGCCACGTCAACATAATTATTGTGTTAATCATTCAGCCCCTGACACGTATCACCATCTCAGCAAAAGGCGTGACACGCGTTGAAGATCAACGCGGGTCGCGATGCTCAGGGCCAACTTTTGCCTATAAATAGAAGGTCGAATTTCTGATTTGAATTCATACCTTCTTCTATGTAATTCCTCAATAATACTAAGAATATTGCATCTTCTTGTTTATTTACAGCTTTCAGTAATTAATTTATGCTTTTGCAATTTCTTTTCTTTACTTTTCAGTCTTTACTTTCAGCAATTTACTTTTGCACATTACTTTTCTTTCTTTAATTTTCAGTTTTTACTTTTAGTAATGAGGAGGTAATTCCCCCTTGCTGGGGTAAGAGGTAAAGCTTTTATTACTAATATTTAGATTAATCTCCCTTAAATATAATATATAAACTAGTTAAAACCTGACTAAATGAGAATACCGCCTGATTGGTCGATTGGTAATTATTGAAATTGGTTTTAACCTGACTAAACTGGATACCGCCTCATTGCTCGGTTGGTAATTTATTATTATTTGACTTAATGAGGATACCGCCTATATGGCTGGTTGGTAATTATCACGCAAAGTTAATATATCATATTAAGGGAGATATAAAATAGTAGTGATAAAAGTGGATCTTTAACCTCAACATTTTCTTTTATTGTATTTTTACAATTTTTAATTTCCAGTAATTACTTTTCAGCTTTTACTTTACACCTTTTACTTTTCAGCAATTTAATTTCAGCATTTACTTTTCAGCAATTTAATTTTCAACAATTTAATTTATGTCTTTTATTTTATTTAAGTTTTTACCAGCCCTAGTTATGAGTTGTAACTAAGTCAATTATCTGGGGTTGTGATGAAATTCAATATCATCGGTTTATAAGGGGTTAATTTATAGTTTGGGTAATCTAAAGGTTTATTTATTAAGTCTTAAACTTAATGCTTCTTGTTAACTGGCCATTAATAAGATTGATCAGGTAAACTTAAAATGAACTTGGAAAATGGATTTTAGGTTAAAGATCTTAGACTTAATAACCCCCATCTTCCTTGAGGATAGATAACCATTTAATATATTTCCTTACAGGATAGAAATATACCTGTCGGGCGGGGGTAGCCATAATTGGAACTTGCACTTAATGAATTCAGGTAACTTGGTTGACATAGAAATATGATTAATTGGGTTACACTGGTATTTGTATTTGACCATCGGAAGAGGCTTTTACATAATTTCGTGTTCCAGGTTAATAAACCATTATATTACACAAACGTAAAATAACCACTTTATCTTTTAAAAGATATCGGAAAGATTCACAACCTTGGATAGTTTCTAAATATTGAATTTTCTCAAACTACTTTCATGTTGTTTTATTTACTTGTTTTAAATTTCAAGTCACAATCCAAGTCACCATCCAATCAAACAACCAATCCATTAGATACTTGTAAAAATTTGGCTTCATAAATTAATAGAATAGGTATTAAGTCCTCGTGGGATCGATACTTTTTATACTACTTGAACGATACGTGCGCTTGCGTTATACACGTGTGACATCACCGGTCACGTTTTTGGCACCGTTGCCGGTGACTTATTTATCTTTCACTATTAGTTTGGGTTTAAATACGTTACTGGTGTCTAATTTTGTTTTTTACTTATTATTTCTGTTTTCTTGTGATTCAGGTTCTCAGACACTACATGAGACGAACTAGAAGCTTTGAAATCCGACCGCTTGACCCAGAAATTGAAAGAACCATCAGACAGTTGAGAAGGGAAAGACGAGAAGGCCAAGAAGCAATTGTCAATATGGAACCTGAACCTTTGGAGGTTGCACCACCAATTCCCATTCGAGACAGAACCATTCCAGTGGTTGACAGACTCATTTCCTGTATTGTACTTCATCCCTTACCAGCAAATGCATGTGACATCAAAACATGCATTCAGATGATATAACAGTCAGTTCAGTTTGGGGGGAATGCAACTGAAGATCCTAATGCCCACATCAGCAACTTCCTGGAAGTTTGCGGTACTTTCAACTACAATCGAGCAGCTGAAGAAGCAATGAGACTGCGAGTTTTTCCTTATTCTTTGAAAGACAGAGCTAAGGCTTGGCTACATTCACTACCAGCAGGTTCCATCACAACTTGGAACACTCTAGCCACCAAATTCCTTGCAAAGTACTTTCCACCAGCCAGAACTGCAAAGTTGAGGAATGACATCACATCCTTTGTGCAACAAGATTCAGAATCCCTTTGCGAAGCTTGGGAAAGGTTCAAGGATTTACTCCGGATATGTCCTCACCATGAGATTGCAAAATGACTACAAGTCCAAACCTTCTACAATGGACTTTCTGGAATAATGAGAACCACAATTGATGCTGCTGCTGGAGGAGCTTTGATAGAAAAAGGAGAAGATCAAGCCTGTGACCTAATTGAAGAAATGGATAACAATAATTCATTGTGGCCAACAGAAAGGAGCTTGATCCAACGAATTGCTGGAATTTATGAAGTTGGAGCCAACACTGCAGTGAATGCCAAGCTGGATCAAATATGTAAATTCATGGAAACTCTCAGTATGAAGTTAATATTGGATCCACAAGTTCATCATATGGAGGAGCACCAGAGCCAAACCAACATAAAGAGACGGTGAATTATATCAACAATTTCAACAGACATAGGAACAATCCTTATTCCAACTCCTACAACCCAGGGAGGAGTAATCATCCCAATTTTGCATGGAACAACAATTCAGGGCAAATGAACAATCCACCACCCGGATTCCAACAGCAAAACAAAGGCCAAGAGTATGACAAAGAAACAGGAGTAATAAAAGTGTTGACCCACTTGAAAAAGATAGAAGCAAAACACGACTCTCAAGCAGCTAGGTATGATGCTTTGTTTCAATCCCAAGCAACATTAATTCAAAGTCAATCTACTTCTATTAAAGCACTAGAGAATCAAATTGGACAACTGGCCAATGCTCAGAGTTACAGACCGCCAGGTAACCATCCTAGCAACACTGAACCAAATCCGAGGAACATAGGGAATGAGCAATGTCATGCCACCATATTAAAAAGCGGTACTGAAATTGATAAAAATGTTAGAGTCAAGGCAACTGTTGAGGAAGTTCCAAAAGAAAGCAGCGAAGTAGTTCCACGGATGGAGGAAAAGAAGCAAAGGAAAAAGATCGAGAAAGAATCACTATATCTCAACCTTTTCCACAACGTCTCCAGAAGAATAAACTAGACAAGCAGTTTTCTTGATTCCTGGAGATCTTCAAAAAGCTGCATATCAACATTCCATTTGCAGAAGCGTTTGAACAAATGCCCAGCTTTGTCAACTTCATGAAAGACATTCTTTCACGAAAACGGAGATTGAGAGATTACGAGACAGTAGCATTATCAGAAGAATGCAGTGCCATCATTCAGAGGAAGTTTCCCCCAAAGTTGAAAGATCCTGGCAGTTTCACTGTCCCATGCACCATTAGAGAACATGACTTCGGTAAGGCTTTGTGTGATCTAGGTACAAGTGTTAACTTGAAGCCTTTTTTCTATTTTCAGGAAATTACATATTGGAGAAACAATACCCACATCAGTCTCTCTGTAATTTGCTGATAGAATGCTCATTTTTTCGAGAGGTGTATTTGAGGATGTGCTGGTCAAGGTTGACAAATTTATTTTCCCAGCAGATTTTATTATCCTTTATATGGAGGATGATGAAGACGTGTCAATCATCCTCAGAAGACCATTCTTGGCTACATGTCGAACTATTATTGATGAAAAAAAAGGAGAACTAACCATGAAGGTACATGACCAAGAAGTAACATTCAATGTTTTCAAACCCATGAATTTCCCGGATGACGAAAAGAATGAGGAATGTTTCAGACTTGATGTGATACATAGTACCATCCAGAACTCCAATGCAATGCAAAGTTCTACTGACAAACTGTCTGTGAAGCCTGAAGATAAAGCATACTGCGTACTGAAGAAGCCTATTCTTGCACTACAAGCAACATAAGAGAAATAGTTCCACCTGCTCAATGAATTGGAGGAATTTCACATACAACCTTTTGAGAATGCCAAACTATACAAAGAAAGGCCAAAAAGAGACATGATGAGAAGTTAGTGCGCATACAAATAGAACCAGGGCAGAAGGTACTGTTAAATAAATAAAGGTTGAAACTCTTCCCATGGAAGCCAAAATCTCGGTGGTCAGGTCTATTCTTAATCACCAAAGTTTTACAAGATAAAACCATTGAGTTATATGATCCCAACTCCAACAAAATATTCAAGGTTAAAAACAAGCGTGTCGAGCACTACTGGGGAGAATCAATTGAGCGACAAAAAGAAAATGTCACACTTTTAAATCCAGCCTAATTTTCGGGCAATCATGTCTAGCTGACGACGTTAAACTTAGTGCTAGCATGGAGGCAACCCATCCAATTTGTGTATATATTGTGATTTGGTGTGTTTTTTTTTATGTTCGTTTGTGTAGGTAAAGTCATTTCAGCATGGAAGACGTTCTCGCAAATCATCACAAACAATTTCCTTCTCTCCCTCAAAACTCTCTGATGAAAGTTTACAAAGTTCGCTTGGAACGGATAAGACTACTGATGATCAAATGTATTCCTAATGACATTCGTTGGATTATTGAAGCATGTGTCCGATTGGCAAGTGAGCCTTCTGACTCTTTTGTTTCACATCAGCCTTGTTTAGGAAGAAGCACCTATACTAAAAAGAAGAGCTAAAAGAATGGGTTTTTGTTATAAATGTGCTCGTATAACATGTAATACTCGTTGTCGTTCTTTAGGAATTGTGTCTGATAACCGTGAAGATAAGATTAATTTCATAAGGGATGGCTTGAGTAAGGAGTCTTTGGATGATATATCTAAGACTCTTGAGACGCATCCCAGTGGATATGTGTATCATGAAATTCGTATGTTATATGCACAATTCTGTAAAGAAAGACAACAGTTTATTCTCGGGAATCTGACTCAAAAAAGACATGTTTGCCAATTTATAAGAAAATTGGATGGGAATCTTATCCCTGACGCATAGACGTCAATCAAACTGTTACTTTCTTGTAAATATTATATCTTTTTGTCTTTTCCTAATAATTGTGATTTGTTTTGTTATTTTCTCCTACAGGATCCAGACCTTTTGACCTTTCACGATTTCTTTTAGCTAACAATCGTCCTTTGGAAGATACTAGTGCTATTGTTACTCACCCTTTTCAAGTTCTATAAATTCAACTCACCATTGCACTTTTGAAGGCATCCAGAGCTGAGAAAGAAATACATAAAAATGGAAGCCACTTCTAGAAGACAAGTTGTAAACATTTGTGTCTTTTGCGGTACTAGTGTTGGTACTGAGTCACAATACGTAGCGACATCACATGAATTGAGTAGAGTCAAAGCTGAAAGGAATATGCACTTAGTATATGGCGGAGGCAGTCTTGGACTAATGGGGATCGTTTCAAAGGCTGTACATGAAGGAGGCAGTCAAGTCTTGGGAATCATCCCAAAATCTTTGACGGAGGAGAATCTGATAGGACCATCAAACGGAGAGGAACTGATTGTGCCAGGTATGTCTGAGCGACTGTTGGAAATGATTAACCATGATGATGCTTTTATTGCTTTGTCGGGTGGCTTGGGCATGGAGGAGGGAATTTTTACAGTGTTATCTTGGGCGAACTTGAAAATACACCATAAACCAATTGGACTGTTCAACGCATATGGATTTTATGATTTTATTTGTGTATTTCTTGATGATGCCCAGAGAAATGGGTTCGTTTCAAAACCATTAAAAGAACTCCTCTTCACTGCCAGAACTTCCCAGGATTTAATTGACCAAATCTTAGCCTTTGAACCACAAATTGACCATATCATTTCCAAGATAAACTGGTCCGATAATGATTGTATGAAGCATCGGATAAATCTGGATCTTAACCTTTAATTTTCATTTTAGATGTAGAATTTCAGCTAACCAGGTACTATCTTCTAAACTTATCTTCTACTTTTTAAGACATTGGGGATAAAAAACATATTTTATTTGTGTTTTTAATTTGATTAATCAGGTGAAATTGGTATGAGATAGTTGTGTAAGGTGTTTCCACTCCAGAGACGTATCTCAACCTATTTCGAAACAAGTTATTTTTGTTTATTTCCTTTTGAATTATTTAATTTGAGAATTCTCCATAATACTGACTAAAATGAATCTTCATATGCTCAGTTGACAGGTATTATCAATATACATGGTAACATATGGACATGAGAGTAATTGAAAAGTTTGTAATATTCAGTGCTCTAATTTAATTGGAGGAAGCATCTAAAAAGCGATAGGATTAAAAAAATGTCTGCGATCCGAGTTATTAAGTCCGTAGGGGTGTTTTAACACCTAGTGTCCTAAAAGCAACTGGTTTGGGAATCACTGACCCAAAGCTCGTTACATGGATCAAAGATGTTAGAAATATATATATATATATATATATATATATATATATATATATATATATATGAAGTGTGAGTAATTAAGTCCGTAGGGGTGTCTTAACACCTAGTGCCCTAAAGCCAACTGGTTTGGGAGTCACTGGCCTAAAGCTCGCTATATAGATGGATGATATTGTATATAAAATAATCAGATAAAATCAGAAAAAAAATATTCCATTGCTTAAAAAAGTTATGAATTCTGATAAAACTTTAGGACAAAAATATTACTCTCTTCTCAACTATACTTGTGACTATTATGGGCAAAATGAGTTGATTAATATTTTGTTGCCTGTGTATATGGAGAATGGTAAAAATAATCGGAGAATTCACTTATTCGGTATTTTAGAAAGAAATAAAACAACTATTAACTTGGATTAGAAGTTTCACATGTTTAGTCACTAACTTCTTTATTCTCTTTTCTCTTGTCTTTTTATTTTTGTGTGTATTAGTTTTACTATCTTTTTACTTTTATCAAACGTTTGTGGGTATCGTTGCTGTAAGCCCTCACGAGACTACAACTCGTCCACTAGGGACACCTAGGGGTTTAAAGGCTTGTTGCATACGCTAAATACAACCGTGATCCCTACGAAAGTGGCTTAGTTTAATTTTATTTTAAAGATGTTTATGATATTTTATTTTGTTATTTTGCTCGAGGAATAGCAAAATGTTAGGTTTGGGGGTGTGATGAGTGGTAAATGTATCACTATTTCCCACTCATTTGACCTAATATTTTGTATAGTTTCTTGAGTTTTCTGAATATTTTGATGTGTTTTGTGTTATTTTGTAGATAAATAAGGTTTCGAGACTCTTTGGAGATGATTTGGGGCCAAAACAGTGAAAAATGGACAAAAAAGGCAAAACTATCATTTGGCGCGTCGCGACCGCTAATGTGCACCGAAGTCTGCTAACATGCGACATGACACGTGTCACAACTAAAGAAGAGTTGCTCAAATGTGCCTTGGTAACATGCGCCGTCTGCTAACGTGCGCCAAATCTGCTAACGTGCGTCTGCCACGTGTCAACATCACAATAAATCATGCAAACATGCGTCGGACACGTGTCATCATCACATGCTGCCGACAATCATCATTGCCACGTCAGCACAAATATTGAGTTAATAATTCAGTCAATGCCACATCAGCGTAATTATTGAGTTAATCATTCAGCCTTTACACATGTCACCATCTCAACAAAAGGTGTGACACGCATTGCGACGCGCAATGATGTGCGCGTCGCGACGCTCAGGGCCAACTTTTTCCTATAAATAGAATGTCGAATTTCAGATTTGAATTCATACCTTCTTCTATGTAATTCCTTAAGAATACTAAGAAGATTGTATCTTGCTTGTTTATTTACAGCTTTCAGTAATTAATTTCTGCTTTTACACTTTCTTTTCTTTACTTTTCAGTCTTTACTTTCAGCAATTTACTTTTACGCATAGTAATTTTCTTTCTTTAATTTTCAGTTTTTACTTTTCAGTAATGAGGAGGTAACTCCCCCTTGTTGGGGTAAGAGGTAAAGCTTTTATTACTAATATTTAGATTAATCTCCCTTAAATATAATATATAAACTAGTTAAAACCTGACTTAACAAATATACCGCCTGATTGGTCGGTTGGTAATTATTGGAATTGGTTTTAACCTGATGAAATTGGATACCGCCTGATTAGTCGGTTGGTAATTTATTATTAATTTGACTTAATGAGGATACCGCTTATATGGCTGGTTGGTAGATATCTAAAATAATAGTGATAAAAGTGGATCCTTTTTACCTCAGCATTTTCTTTTATTGTATTTTTACATTTCTTAATTTTGCAACAATTACTTTTCAGCTTTTTATTTACAGCTTTTACTTTTCAGTAATTTAATTTCAGCATCTACTTTTCAGCAATTTAATTTTTGTCTTTTTATTTTATTTAAGTTTTCACCAGCCCTAGTTATGAGTTGTAACTAAGTCAATTATCTGGGGTTGTGATGAAATTCAATATCACCGGTTTGTAAGGGGTTAATTTACAGTTTGGATAATCTAAAGGTTTATTTATTAAGTCTTAAACTTAATGCTTCTTGTTAACTGGCCATTAATAAGATTGATCAGGTAAACTTAAAATGAACTTGGAAAATGGATTTTAGGTTAAAGATCTTAGACTTAATAACCCACTATCTTTCTTGATGATAGATAACCCTTTAATAGATTTCCTTACAGGATAGGAATATACCTGTCGGGCGGGGGTAGCCATAATTGGAACTTGCACTTAATGAATTCAGGTAACTTGGTTGACATAGAAATATGATTAATTGGGTTACACTGAGTATTGTATTTGACCATCGGAATAGGCTTTTACATAATTTCATGTTCCAGGTTAATAAACCATTATATTACACAAACGTAAAATAACCACTTTATCTTTTAAAAGATATTGGAAAGATTCACAACCCTTGATAGTTTCTAAATATTGAATTTTCTCAAATAATTTCACGTTGTTTTATTTACTTTTTTTAAATTTCAAGTCACCATCCAATCAAACACTAATCCATTAGATACTTGTAAAAATTTGGCTTCATAAATTAATAAATTAGGTATTAAGTCCTCGTGGGATCGATACTTTTTATACTACTTGAACGATACGTGCGCTTGCGTTATACGCGTGTGACAGCACCGGTCAGATAGTTACTTGTTCTTAATAAAATAATTATTACATATTTTAATATGACTAGTAGTGTCATTGATGAAAAGATAAACATTAAGAAAAATATTCGGTTAACTAAATAACTTGGAACATTATTTTTTGAGCTTTTATCATATAATCATTATATGCTTATTCCGTATGGTAAAGGATCGTCTGATACAAGATCACACCACATATCCTTAGCCATTTAATGAATATCGTATTCATGAATGTGATTAAATCTCATTTAACCAATGATCATCATTGGACCACATATTTATTAAACTAATACTTTGGAAGTATGTAGTATATGAATTATAAATTGCCATGGATAGTTTTCTTTACTTCGTAACTTAGTTAATGAATTGTCATGACTTAGTTACATGTTTCTAAAAGAATATATATTGAACGTCTTGAATGGTTCGAGAACTTTCAATATGTTTCTGATGAAACGCGGATAAAATATTTTTAATGGTTCAAAGATATTCTATTTGAAATGTTGAAAACTATAATTTTAAAATTCATTGTGAGTCTTTAAATTGTTCAAGAATGTTTGATATGATCAAACATATGAATTTATGACAATTAGTTCTAAGGTTATTCAATTAACATTGATTCTTACTCAATATGATTCTTCTACGATTCCATCATGATGGAATTGGTTAGTGGAAGAAATCGAATCTTATATGATTTGATTCGTTTGATATTGAGTGTTACCGAATTAGTTTCAATACTCTTGGGGTTATGTTCCAGTTACACTAATTCATCCTTTTAATTATTGTTCCATTAGTTTCTACAGTTACGTATTTGATATGTATAAGTAGAAAATTCGAATCTTAAAAGTTTTGAGATTTGAATCTTTCTTTTGTATAATGGTTATATAATTAAAAGAACTTGCGCCTCGGAGGTACAAGTAAAAGTTTATCATTACTCTATTTATTAAATAGAATATTATATTTTATTGATAGAATATCTTTTCTACATTCCCGAGTAATAAAATTATTTTATTACTTAGTGTGTAACATCAGATGTTGATGATTGTAGAAAAGACATGACTTATTGAAGTCAAATGTGAGAGTGATAAACTAAAATGGAACTACAGAATTAATTAGAATTAATGACCCTACGATATCTTCCGTATAAGTTTAATAGGATGTCAGAATCATTTACAAAAGTATTTGATACTTAATGGATCTATTGTTTTCTTATTGAAGAAAATTATCCTATAACTTATAGTAGGAGCGATATTTGATATCGATTTTGGAAGTTAGCATTAAACCATAGATCTAAGATTGTTCCTAGCTTACTACGATCAAGTTTTGAACTTGATTAAGCTTTCGTTATGAATTGTTCGTAAAATGTGCAAATTGTTTGCGCAGCAAAAAACAATGTGAGCTAGTTAAAGGTTTGACCTTTATAGTATGATAATTAGCAAGGTTTTACTCAGTGATCTATTGTAGATTCTGAGGAAACTTGTCTCTAGTCACATTGGTTGAATAATTGAAGATCTATTGGTTAATGTTGATATTGAACTATGTATTTTGGCTAAAGAATGTAAAGTTTCATTCCTGAATGTTTTATTCGAATGGGAAATCCGTTGTGGTTTCTTTGTTTGAAGATTTCATTCTAGAATGGCCCTAGAGTTTGTATTCTGCTAATATCACAGTTTGATATACTAGCTTATAGAGCCTATTGTAGACTCAGATAAGCTTTCTGAAAATCTGTGTTCTCTAATTTTGATACAGTCAGATTGTCTGATTTTATCAAATCATAGAGAATACATATTTGATAGTAGAGTCAGTGGGAGCGTACAAATTTCTTTCTAGTATTATATATCATAACGACATTATCATTATTAATGTAATAATGAAATATTTGTGAGGTAAAATGTTTACCTAAGTCTTATTTTCTCTGTGAAAACAATGGGAGTAGTCTCTATTATATTCGATATAAAGTTTCATATTTGATATAAAACTAAGAGACTTGTGAGATACTCTCATTAGTCGTGCATTAGATATGATCTAATAAAAGACAAAGTAAGACTATCTGTATGACAGTTAGTATAATTGTTTGACAGTTAGTGTGTCTCTTGTATATAGTATTAATCTTTCGTAAAAGATGATTCATTTGTCGAAAGAGAAATTGATTAGAATGTCTAGTCAATCTGATGCCTCATATGATGATAGCATAATGAATACTATATAATGTGTGATTAAAGATATCAATTTAATTATAATTGTTACGAGTTATTTTGATATGATGTAGACCATAAGATGGATCTTGAAACATGTTCTTTGTGATCTTTGAGATATTAAGAACGAGTTTCTTATTCATGGAGAATATAATCCTCAACCATTAGGGACAAATTAGTTTTGAGTCTAATTATGACATTAGATGGTCTATGTCATATAAAGTCAGAAAAGATACAGTGGGAGTTTCACTGATGATTCCACTGAATTAGTGGAATTCGTTGGAACTTATGAAGTATTGACTTTTAAAGTTGCGTAGTGACCTTATAGATTAGAAGTTTTGATATTAGTGTTGTGCTTGCGGTTGTCTCATAGTGTTTTGGATTTGATCTCTAAATACATAGACAATTTAATAGCTATAACACAATATTGATATCGCATCTGAGTCATATTGATGTAGAACTTGGGTTCTACAAAATACGAATGATAATTACTAAGGAAAACAATTGGGTTTGTTGGACCGACTCAATTTGTTAATAGCGGACTTACTTGTTGTGATACACATTAGATGTGTATATGATACCATGGATTGGCACTAGAGCAAGTGGGAAAAATTGTTAGGGTTGGTGCTCAAAGTGCCAATCCGGATCGTATTTATGTCCGATTCATAAATACGAACAATTCTTTTTTCCATAATATTACTTATTTATTGGTAGCACCTTTTGTCTTTTATATACGTATTCAATATAATTACGATTAGATATCTAATTATGATTAGATTGAAACTAAATCTGATTTAGTGATACGTGTATATTAGACAAAGACCCTAGGATTTACAACGTAGTGCGCAGTTACAACGTAGTTTGTAATTGATATTGGGAAGCATCCCTATAAATTGTATATCCTTAAATAAAGTTTCTGGTCAAGATTTACTAACACATGTCGGTTAGTAAAATCCGCTGAGACCAGTACATGTCGTATATTTTGACTTGGTTCGATGGTTTATCCCAATAAACCATGAGTCTCGGGAGACTCGTATAGATATGTAGGTGTTTATTTGATAAACACTGAACGACTCACTGAAGATTTCTTAATATATGGTACACCAATGTCAATAGGAATCTTCTCGAGTTAAGCGAGCAAAGTGATCCTTCGACTTGAGATACCACAGTGGATATATGAGTTATCCTCCACACTTTGATGGCAGTCACGTCACCGATCTATTTAGATCAGACCTCCGCATGTTCGTTGGGTGTGGACTGATGCTCATGATATCATGTTCGTATCAAGATAGAATATGTGAGTCCTGTGTATAGGGCATAGGCCTCCTACATGTGTTTGCGATCTAGTAAATCCACGGCCGTGGTATAACTTCGGTAATCAGTTCCGAGTGTTATTTAGAGATCATAAATTTGAAAGTCGACTATATTATACCGAAAGGATTTGATGTTCTTATCTATATCCCATGTATAATATGGATAGCCTGTGATGGAGGGATTATACGTATGCAATGACCTCGAGTTGCATAGTTTAGCGAGATAATCTGTGGTCGTCATAATTAATGAGTGGGTGAATTATGGACACGAAATTGGATTTCGTGACAGATAAACCTAAACTTAGAGAGTCCCACAATATGAAGTGTACTCGTTGAGCACTTGGGCAACACGTTATGAATAATACAAATTATTCATAATACTTCATCAGATTAAATGAGTTAATTCAAATCGTTTAAACGGTTAAACGAAAACACATGCATAGAGGCATTTTGGTTAATCGTAATTATTGTGTATTTGTTTTTGATACATAATTTGATAAGATACACATTAATGATTTGTCAAATGAGATTTTGACACATGTCATTAATATATGTATTTGTTATTTAATGTAAATAAAAATACATATATAATAACAATTATATTAATTAATTATTTAGATATTTAAATGTTAAATATTTAAATAGTTAAATGATAAACTTTTTTCATAATAGTTATGATAAATATTTAATTATAATTGGTTACATGTGGCATGATTTAATTAAACATTCGATGTGCAAATTGTTGGAGTTTCTAGGGTCCATAGAATCGAATACAAACAATGAAATATGTGCAAAATACAAATCGAGAAAGTCGCGGAATACTTACATCGATCGGTTGAGCGACGCGGCAACGAACAAAAATTTCAGATTGCTCACTGCACTGGTTCGGCAGTCCACTGCAACAGCCCACTGGTTTGCGCCCATTGGAGGTCCTCGAACAAGCTCCAAGCTTCGTCGAACGATTCCGGGCTCATGGGTAGACTTCCCTATCACATTCGCATGTCTCTCAGAGTGCTAGCTCTCTTGAAATTTGCCACAAATCTCAAGCACTTTGCTTCCCCATTCACGGTTTTGGTGAACCAGAAACCAGAAAATGTCACAGCCCCTTGGGCGTGAATAATGAAGAGAAATGGAGAGAGAAAGTGTAAAATGTGTTTTTGATTTTTGTAAGCAAAAATTGGTAATATAATTTCCAAAACCAATACCAAATTTTTCCATCCAAAAACCAAAGCCTTAAATGCCAACCACACACATCAACTCACATCAACTTCCATCAATCAGTGAATAGTGACTGGCGTCAATCACTCAAAGTGAAAGACATCCATCACTTGATTGACGAATGATGTGACGCTAGATGTGACTAGCGATTTGACGCTTGATTTGATTTGCCGCACTCGAATTCGAAATGCGAATGCGCTCGCAAATAATCTCGGACTCGGGTTCGCTAATTCCAAATTAACGAATTTTCCATTGCGTCGTTATTAAATCTAATTTAATTAAATAATCATGCCAAGCATAATTACTATTCACGTCGCTAACGAATTAATTCTAAATTAATTCGTTCGCCCGAATTAAAATCTAATTTTAATTCCGCGTCGAAATCCAATTTCGTTTAATATATCAAATATATTAATTTACTGATTAATTCTAAATTAATCGTTATCTCTCTTTAAATGATATTTTATCCCAGATAAAATATCTTCGTAATTAATCCCAGATTAATTTTCTCTCTCATCTAATTAATCCCAGATTAATCAAAAGTGCGAGTCATACGTCATCGGTGAATCTTTGGGAAGCGACCCATGAGATCCCCGGATATGTTGGCAGTAAATACGGTCATCGGACTATCCGAACACGTAAGTACCAAGTACTACGTTTTACTGATTTACAAGACAAAGTTGGCCTCTAGCAAAGCGCCATGCCTACCCAATTCTCCGGAAATATCCTTATAGGAATAAGGATCTATATCAGGAGTAATATACGTAGTATTGCGTATTTCTGTCCAGTATCGGATGATCACAGGCAAGGCCTGGGGCTGGCACAGTGTCTACCCCGTACGAAGCATATATCGGATTACGAGCAACTAGTCTCTTTAAAATCGGATAATCATGACCAAGTCATATTATCCCGACGGTTGCAACCTTATATAGAGAACCAGTTCTGTATCCCTGCGCGATCATCAACTCCATATGACTGGAGTGACACCTCCGTCTTGACATCACACCCAACCCACTACGAATCTCGATATACCCAGAATTGGCGTACACAGGAACCGGTAAAAGCCCTGGACGACCTCAACCAAAGTATATTGATTGTCGTATGCATTAGTGGTGCAAGTCTCAGGTTAAGACCAAATACACCTACCCTGATTTCGGACTTCCATAGACACGTTGTCATACTACCAATGGAAGAGTGCAATCTCCTTTGTCACATAGTTAATTTGTACAACAACACCGTGATCTGTACAAATAGTGACGTTATGGTTCATAATTGTCCAACAATCTCCCACTTGGCCTATAGCCAGTCACTCGAGTGTCTAACACCCGAACTATGTACGTTTTGGCTCAATTGCTGAGAAAGGACTTTCGTCAGCGGATTTTCATGATTATCGTCTGATGTGATTTATTCGATCATCACATCGCTACGTTGTATGATCCGAACGAATCAGATGATTATCGAAGTATGTATATGGATCGTTGATAAGACCATTAATTCTTTAGCATGTGCTGTAGCCTAGCTCAGCTGCTAAAAGAATTATATCTAATCTAATTAGATTTTTTTATCGACCCAGAAGGCTTCCATTGCTGCCTCAGCTGCAGCAATAACCCATATTTTTTGTTTATTCAGTAACAGTATCTTGCTTGGAAGATTTCCAGCTCACTGTACTGTTATTCAAACTGTATAGTACCGTTTGCGACTTTTAGTCGTCTATATCGGTTTAAGAAACTTGCAGCAGTGATCCCAGTCACTTCAAGTTCTCATTCTCCACAGATTAAGACAGCATCATTAGTTCTCTAAGATACTAACGGATGTTCTTAACATCAATCCAGTGACTATCACTTGGATTGGCCTGATTGTGACTCCATATGCTCAAAGCGTAAGAGACAACAAGTAGCGTACATTTTTCAATGTACGATTCCACGGAGAGTTTTCGAAAGCCAAGCTTTCACCGATTGTTATTGGAATATCATTTCCAAGAAATGAAGTATTATCATTATTTTATAGGACAGCCACTGTCAGTGCGCTCCCACTAACCTTCTTATATACAGAAGAATCATTTTTGTTTTGAATTAAATCATAAACCATTATGATTACATCAAAACGACAATTCCAAGAACCTATGTTTGCTTCAATCCAAACATGGATCGAATAACCTGCAAACCTTGTTTGCTATTTATGGTACGACAAAACCGACAGGATATTGAAGACATCCTCCAAAAGGTTTCCGTTAAGGAAAGTGGTTTTGCCGTTCTGCTGCCATATTTCATTAATGAAACATGCAGCGTCAGCAAGCACTATCCAAATGGATTTACCATGGCAACAGTTAAAATGTTTCATCGTAATCAACACAATGTTGATAACTCTACCTTTTCGCTACAAGCCTAGCTCTGACTAGGGATGTTGCCATCCATGTACGTCTTCCTTGAAGACTTATACAATACCAGTAGGCACAATGCCTTGCGGTACAACAACTAGTATCCAAACTTGTTGATATACATGGAATCCATTTCGGACTCATGGCACTTTGCCAAAAAAGGGAGTCGATACCTTGTATCACTTCCTTATCCGTAGTCAGTTGGTATACCTCAAAAGATTTACATCTTTACGAGGTGAGATCAGAAACCCATACCCCAGGTTTGTTTTCTGAATCTCTCCGATTACGCGGTTCTTTTATATATTCGAAGATTATGGTATAGTTACATCCTTGATGAACTATTTGTGTTCCATTAGGAATCGGTGCCTGGAATAGTATTACTCTGATTTTCATCGAGTCTTACTATCCTCCCACTTACCACTGCATATAGGTATTCCTCTTAGGAAAACCGCATGGTGAGCAACAATCTAATTGTTCTCGGGTGAGACGTATAAGTACAATACTTATGGTATCCTTAGGATAACCTACAATTGGCACTTATCCAATTTGGGTTTCAGTTTGGTATCATCCAAACATATGCCTAGCATATCCAAATTATCAGGAGTGAGAAACCCAGTTTCTTTCCTGTTCATATCTAATATGAAATCTGTCAAACAGATTATTATGGAACCTTATTCAAAATAATTTAATTAAATAATCATGCCAAACATAATTACTATTCACGTCGCTAACGAATTAATTCTAAATTAATTCGTTCGCCCGAATTAAAATCTAATTTTAATTCCGCCTCGAAATCCAATTTTGTTTAATATATCAAATATATTAATTTACCGATTAATTCTAAATTAATCGTTATCTCTCTTTAAATGATATTTTATCCCAGATAAAATATCTTCGCAATTAATCCCAGATTAATTTTCTCTCTCATCTAATTAATCCCAGATTAATCAAAAGTGCGAGTCATACATCATCGGTGAATCTTTGGGAAGCGACCCATGAGATCCATGGATATGTTGGCAGTAAATACGGTCGTCGGACTATCCA